>JAJHUR010091054.1:0-12902 GCA_027495735.1 Lutjanus campechanus
GGGGTAGAGCTCAGGGTGGAGTATGAAGGGAGGGGTGGGTCTGTATTCGTTTACCTTTCAAATATCAACAACCTCTCTACTCGTTTTCTCCCACATCGCTAACTACACCTTTAAGTAATAATTAGATCTTCAAGACAAGTACTTAAAATATGGATTATGCAAACTGCTGATATTCTGTTACCCCACTTCGAGAAAGAAATTGGCGAGGCATTGTTCCAGTGCACCACAGGAGTGCTACAGGTCTATAGTTAATAACATTTGACTCACATTGAATCCTAAAAATGGCTGCTACTGCACTCCGTGATTGTTTGCAAAATCTCAAGGCTTATTTATGATTAATAGTTTGATTACTTTAGTATGCAGGGTTTAGATTCACTCTTAACCCCATCACTTCACAATCTTCTGTCAGTGCTATTTTAGAGCAAATGTTATGATATGAGTGCACATAAAAAATAGTTCCACTTTTTTGAAAGAAAAAAAAAGCTTATTCACCTTCTTGAAGTTAAAAGTAAGAAGTTAGTTTAGCACAAAGGCTGGAAGCAGCTAGACTGGCTCTGTCCTGATGTAACATGGTTTACAGCACCTTTATCACAAACTAATATGTTAAACAGTATCTTGACCTGTTAAAAAACTGGTGTGTAATTGTATTGTACTGTAATTGTAATTGTATTTCTTGGCCAGTTTAGTCATTTAATGAGGTCTCATCATAACCACGAGGTTGCCAGGCAACCAACAGAGACTCCGGGAAGTGACTGAACCCAGCCAAGATATGTGTTCTTTTCACGCTTAAGTTTTTGCTGCCTTTTTTCACAGCTGGACAGAGCTAGGTTGGCTGTTTCCCCTGTTTCCAGTCTTACCTGTTGTTGCTTCATATTTACCATACAAACATGAGAGTGGTATCAAGCTTCTCATCTAACTCTCAGCAAGAAAGCAACTATTCTCTACAAGTAGTCTCACCCCTTTTTGTTCTGTGCACCAATAACAGTTGAGCAAACTTGGTGCCTCAGTCAGCTTTCTCCAGTTCCTGTAAAGCAACACAGTACCATATCTTAAGTGAGCGAATGTTTGCAGAACTAGCTATGATGCTACCAAAATGCCAACTAACTAGCTAGATAATGATTGATGTAGATTAGCTTGCTAGTTAGCTAGTGTTTTGCTAATATTTAGATGCTAGATTCTAACTTACTAAGACTTGAATATACAGTATTTCACGTTTACAGGTCCGCCAGAACCGCTTTTTAGTAATCTTCCAAGATTGGTTTTCTTTTCAACATAGATGGGCCAAGCACTTAGATACAAGAAACAAGAAATGAGAAAGTTGACCGAAATACCAAGTTTGCTCAACTGTCATTGGAGCACAGAGCAAAAAGGGAGGGACTGAGGAAGGGCCAATGGCTTGTGTCTAAAATGTAGAACTTGGTTTATTCAATATTTAGTATAACGGCTAATATAGTTATACTAACTATTGCCCTTGCCCTTCAGTAACTTAAGTTTTCCCTTCCATGTTCTGTTTTATACTTTGTTTCTCTGATTATTTTATAAATAATGTTCCCGGTAAAACTGCACTGAGCTGATGATAGTGAGGATGAATTTTTAGCAAAGTGAAGACTTTTTTTGCTCATACTAGATAAGAAAGGAAGGCTATGTCTTCTGCTCACTGCTGACCGTTGTAAGCCCTTGAAAACAGATAAGACATAGGTGCCAGGGCTGAAAAAACCTTCACAGAGATATTGCCCTTCAGACTAGTTATAAGCCTCTTTTAGCTGATAGCTCCTGAGGTGAACACTGTTAGAAATGCCCCTTCAGAAACTATCTCGATCTGAAAAGGGCACTGTGTGTAAAAGGGCAGACCTCTATCCCACCCTCACCAAATTACAACAATAATTCATAAAGAATACACTCATAAAAAGGAATGGGTTATTAATCAGTACTCCCCACCCCCACCCCCCACCACCCCCACTGGAGTAGTACCTGCAGAAATTTTATTAACTTTATTTTGAGCACATTACTCTTCGATCACCTCTTTGGAATACACCATATTCAGAGGTACGACTTAATTGCCTCCATATTTCTACTTTGCCACAGAAAGACATTGATGAGGGGGTTTTAGTGGGTCTCTTAATAGAACACTTTCTTCTATGTGCTGCCATTTCCCGAGATTAACAGATTGGTTTGATACATTCATTACCTTACTGGCTCAGAGAAACACCGAACCTGGTGTAGTGTTTTGCATGACAACCACACCAGACAAGTCTTTGGATACCACTGAAAACATTTAACTGGGGGAAATTGATGCTGTAAGCAGAGCCACTGTTGCCAGATGGCAATAGGGGAATGAAAAGCAGGTAGTAAAAGCCTCAGGTCATGATTAAGCGGACTGCTGGATAAAGCACACTGCTGCAAATGCATGTTGCATAGTGATCAACAAATGCCAGGCAGCTCAGGAAGCATCCGTTCCTTCCCAACAGGTTTCAGGTTAGTGTAGATAAATACTGAGGATTTGTAAGACATAATACATGTGTATTTGATGACTGCTGTAACCTAAGAGAAACAGGCTTTAAAGACAGCCTAGTAAATTCTTTAAGTACACATGCCAGTAATCTTTACCTTTGACCAGTGTGCTGGTAGATGTACTAAAGCTTTATCTCGCTTGGTAAAACACAAACAGAGCTTGGCCTAGAGCAAACTGGAGTCATCCACTGCGAAGATACATTTCTATCATCTTCTGAGATGCCGAGCCTATTTCAGGCAGATGAATGACTGAGCACGAATGAAAGGAGACAGATTTCCAAACTAAGACAGAGTTTTCTTCTGCAAATATATCATGCAGGTCAGCACGGCTGCGACTCATATTCCAATTGTTGCCAGGGAGCGAAACAATACTTAGAAAGAGAAACAAGAGAGGTATTCTAATAGAAGCAGCAGCACTGCCCTGTGGGATACGGTGAGGCATGTTAAGTAATACATAACTCATAAATTATCACCATTCCTTAGACTGGAGTATATGTGCACCAATATGTGTCCGTGCATGTGTGTTTGTGTGTGTATGTGCACTGATGTTTGGATGACTCTGACTTTGGAATAGAAGGGAGGAGAAAAAAAAACCTGCTGGTCTCCTCCCGTTCCTCGCCCTCCCTGCCCACACCAGCCCCCTGAGGAGGTGATCGGACGCGTCTGTTTCCCGGAGATAAAGGGCTGCTCACCACATCCCCAGAGCTGGGAGAAGTTGGCACTGAGCGTGCTGGCAGTCTGCTCATGTAACAGACCCTGTCACTGACACTGAGAGAGAGACAGAGAGTGAGGGTGAGGGTGAGACAGACAGAGGGGTGGGTGAAAGGGGATGAATTAGACTAGAAAACGTAGGTGAGATGTTTAAAAGGTGCAATTTGGCTCTGCACCCAAAAAAAAAAAAAAGAAGAAAAAAATCATGGAAACAAAAATTAAGCTAAACACAGAATTTTTACACTGAAATTCCAGTGGAAAAAGTGTTTTACACTCTTAGAAATAAAAGTATAAACTAGAACCATATAGAGTTCTTCAGCTTGTCCCCTCAGGTGAACCCTTTCTGGTTCCTGCTACATCTTGGAACTCTTTCAGGGGGTTCTACCTAAAACCCAAAACAAAAGGTCATACTTAGAACAACTTGTGAATGGTTCTTACCTGAATGCCCTATGAGAAGTTCTGCAGAGAACCCTTCTATGGTGTAATGGTTCAACCTAAAAACCTCTCTTGGGGTTCTTTTTACAACCTTTCCGCCTTCTATGGGTGCTAACAAGGCCGCACCCAAGGGGGTTGTGCCAAGAGCCCTTTTATATTTTAAGGGTTTCATGCAGAACCCACTCACAATAAATTTTATAATGGTTTCACCAATAACCCTCTTGCCTACCGAACTTGGCTCTATGAAGAACCCTATTGCATTCTAAAGATGAGACAAAAAACACCATCTATGTTTACTAGGGCTGTAGCCGATATCCGAGTACTCGAGTACTCGAGTACTCGAGTACTCGCTCGGCTTGGGCGGCATCCGAGTGGCATTTCACGTACACGGATACCACCACCCCCACCCCCGCGCACCCTGGGGCACACTGTCGTTGCTCGGCAGCATCGCCTTGTCACTGCGCGGATACAGGAACAGCTCGGGCTCACTGGAGCGCACTGTCATCGCTCGGCTTCGGCAGCATCCGAGCACCTTGTCACTGCGCTGATACTCCGATACCCTCGCTCGCACCTCGGGCTCACTGCAACGGTTGGCCGTGTCTTCAGACGGAGCGATGGCGTTGTGTGTTATTCTGCTGTTTAACTGCACGGACTGTTTGCACTAAAGCCTACCTGCCTTGTTGCACAAAACTTATTTCTATAGCATTTAACGTTAGAAGATTCATAATAGCCTATGGTTCGTTTTTGGAATAATGCGCTGCTTTTGGGCTATAATTGCACTGCTGCTGACCACCACCTCGTTCTGGGTTAAAAAAATGTATCAGCCAACATTTTATTGTTTATTTAGGCTGAAATGTTAATGGTTCCTTTATTGAAGTGTGCACAGCCGTTATAAGAAAAATGTTTAGCCTATTAACGGGACAATTTAATTCCATGGCATTCCTTTTTTTTTTTTTTTTTTTTTTTTTTTTTGCTCTTTGAATTGCGAGTGATTTGAGGAAGGATCTATGAGGAAAAATATCACACTGTATGGACAACTGTTTCAGCTGTTTTATTAAAATAAAAAGTGTGTTATTATGAAAAAAACATGTTACTTTACTGTCCGATTTATGTGGCAGGCAGTTTCCCCTCTTGATTTTAAGTGATCTAACAGGACGGCTGTCTCCGCTCTCCCCCCACTTGTCGCTCTCCTTCTACATGGCGCTGTGTTCACCCCCCCGTCGGTAAACGAGTACTCGAGTACTACTCGAATAGTGACCCTGAACACTCGATAGTAAAATATGCCACTCGTTGCAGCCCTAATGTTTACCAATGTTTACAGTGAGAAAACATCTGTCAGCAAACCTTGAAGAACTCTCAAGTCTCAGAAGGGTTCTTCATGGAAGGTTTTTAACCTTGGATGAACTGAATCAAAAAAAGTGTTCTTCAGAACCAAATAGTTCTGCATAGAACCTCAGCCCTTCAGGAAGAACCCTTATGTCTAAGTGTGTACTTGCATCAGAAATGTATATGCATGCTCTGTTGTACATACAAATAGCCTGTTTATGTGGACTACAGCCTGCAGGTACAAAATGTGCCTTCAAGGATAAAGTGTTTCCACTAGAGAAAGTTGAAGTTGTCATCCTGAATCGATTCCAACTCTCACAACGTCCATTAACTGTCATTTCAGATAATTCACTAAATTTGACAACACAGGGAGAACTCAATAGCCTAACAAGTCCTCTTACCTCAACAACAAAATGGATGTTTGTCAGTGCCCCACAAAACAATCCATATGACTCACAAAACTTCCTTCACTGAAGTGCCACCTCCATGGTTAAGTTCTATTTATTTAGATTTTATTTTGATCTTTTAGGAAAAACACTTATACGCTTTCTTGGTAAGCGTTAGATGAGGAGACTGATACCACTCTCATATTTGTACAATTTTAGTCTCCAAAATAATACTGTAACAGTCCTTTGCAGATCCCTCACTATGCTGCAGAAGCACGCCTTGAAAAAGGCAGCACTCTTAAGCTAACCACCTGGGCTACAAGCAAGACATCGCTGTTTTTCGGGAAGGTCAAGTGAAATGATTTTTAGTCCAACCTACTGTAAATCAAAATTTGATTGGTTAATTCACCATTTTCTAAACAAGCACGCAGACTGTGGCCTTCTGTCCCGGTGATGAAGTCCTAACCAATGAGTGAGCCAGATCTAATCTTTCTCTGCCTAGAGACAACAACAAAAAATCTGATTGGATAACTCTGTGTTACTGTTTTCAGGACAGTAACCCTTTCATTTCAGAAACAAACTTGATAGAAAATTAAGTTAAAATTATAATTAGGAGAGAATAGCCTAATGATTAGAAGAAGGAAATCAAATATAATATATTCAAATTTAACATTTGAAATGCTGATATGTTTGGCCTTCTCTGATGGCCTAAAAGGCCCTCGGGGTTCCCCTCTGGTTTGGATTATTTAATGTGGGGATGTATGAAGTAATTGAAAGTCAGTGTTTTATCTACAGTAGATGCCGGTCGACATACATCCTGTTAGCAGAGCGGGGCACCAGCACAGAAGCTAAACGATGTACTGCTGTGGAAGGGGTAGGCAACAGAACAGAACAGAACAGAAAAGATGTTCTAGCCACTAAAAAAAAAAGTGTCCACCTAATAAAATAGATGTCAGTTTGCTGTGTAGGGTTTGATGTATTTGGAATATTTTTACCTCTTTTTGCCATCCAAAAAGGCTTTTCCGAGGATTTTTTCTCCATTACACACACACACACTCACACACATACATATATACAGTATGTATGTGTGTATATATATATATATATACGTATATACATATGTGAAATCAGTAATTTGACCTTTCAGTCTGTTAGTTTGTTTGCATTATTGTGTGATTTTGGTGTTTCCAAAGAATACAATACAAGAACAATACAAGAAAGTGTGTTGTAAAAGAGTGTATTCCCAGCTATTCTTTTTTTTTGGCACCGAAACTAAATCTATGCAGTTAAAGGAATAGTTCACCCCAAAATGGAAATTCAGTCATTATCTACTCACCCTCGTGCTGATTGAAGGTCAGGTTTAGTTTTTCCACAAACTACTGCAGGATTTCGACTGGAAAACAATGTTGCAGAATCTTCCAAACAATGAAAGTCAACATGCCAAGCTGATTAAAATATGTAATTAACACCATGTTTGTAGCCTGAATCTTCACTGTGGATCCTTAGCTTGGAACCACATTCACATGCACATGCGCACTGTCTGAACTGGGTGTGCGTTGTGACAGTGTGAAAACAGCATGTTGGTACTTTAGGAGACTTGGATTATGCCAGACAAGTAGTATGGAGACTTTTTATGTTTTTTTTTTTCCAGCTGTTTTTTACATTTGAAACCTGGTTACCATTCACTTACTGTATATAGTTTGGGAGATTCTGCAATGCTGTTTTTGTGTGAAACTCCAGCAGTGTTTTGCGGACTAACAAAATAAACCAGAACCTCAGTCGGCATGAGGTTGAGTAGATAATGACTGAATTTTCATTTTTGGGTGAACTATCCCTTTAAGGTCAAGGAAAGGTCTCCCTCGTGGAAAAAAAATCAATATTAACTATTGACAGGAGGAAGAACAGTAGTCTTTTGTGCATAAGGCACGTATTTTAAATGTTTAGAAAAAGAAAGTGTTGCATTCCTGGTGAAGAAGATCTGCAATAGATATACACAATGCAAAATTCAATACTGATAAAATAAAATAAACTGTAAAAGGTGTTCAGTGCAGTCTCATGCAGCTTAATTTCAACACATACTTAGTATTACACAAAGTGTAATAGCATGAATCTTTTACTTAGTCCCTCATTTGAAAGCTTCTTAATTTACCTTGGATCTATATCTGCTTTCTAATTAATTTTTAGGTGAGCAATCTTTCCCATCTCTTTACACATGAATGCATGTTGCAGGCACATGCATCAAAATACAGGTGTACATAGCTCTTGTGCCTTTTTACACACTCACGCGCACACACATGCATGCACGCGCGCACATACACACACCACACACACATACACAAACCCAAACCCAGTGAGATCAAGCTCAATATCAGTGTGTACAAGCTTTCCACTACGGCCTCTCTGCTTTCATTTTCCCAAATGTAGGCTGTCCTATATGCTCCACCACAGGGAATATCAATAGACCAGCCGTAGTATTCAAAGAGATCAATACAGTAGAACATTGTCTTTCTCTCTGTCTTTGTCTCTTTCTTTCTCCTCAGATCACTGGAGCTTTTTATATAGTGTCGCTGTGACATAAATTCTGCATGCTGCTATTCCCCAAAACACTAAATTAGAAGTTTGGTGAGCAATGGTCTGTGTGACCCAAATAAGAAAGATGCCCTTGTATTTGGGTTGAGGCGGTTGGAGTTTGCAGATGAATGAAAAATGAATCCTCTTTAGTGTTGTGCACTGAGTAGCAATGGCTTACAAACTATAATTAATTTGAGAGTTTGATTGTAGTTAACTCTGATTCTCAGTGATTGGGTCCCTTAATTGATCAGGTATTTGGAGAGAGATTGAGACAACAGGCGAGCTAATGATATGCTAATAAAAGCTACATAATACTAGGACAATTTTATTTACATGGGGGATTAAACTATTTCTTATTTTAGTTGTTTGTTAGATATGTCTCACCAGTTTGCACATAGAGAAGGCCTGTTTGATGTATAACACTACATTAACAAATACAACATATTTTTGGGACAATTTATGCATCTATTACAGTTTTTGTAATTTGGCTCATGTCAAAACTCTACACGCAAGCCATATAAGACACAACACAATTAAAACCTAACAGTCCTTTTTCAAAATGGCATTTTTGTTGCAAAATTTTACACACAGGCGTGATTTGAAGTACTCTTTGAAAATAGCAGCAACACTCTGATGTGCTTTATACAAAACACTCCTGTCAGTGGGATTTTGTGTATTGTTTTAATTTTCTCATACAGGTTTTTGTGAAAGATTGTCCCAATGCATCTACTCACATTTCAATGAAATGACTTCAGAAAAAAATCATTTTTTTGCCATTGCAGTTTTGACAAGAACAAACAATGCATATAGAAAAGTAGCATTATAGTACAGTAATCAATACAATATGCTACTGTGGACTCTGTTCCTATTATGCTGTTTTCCAGCACTATACTGACAACAGCCACTTCAGGTTCATGGATGAACAGACGTTGCCTTCCACCCTCAGGAGGTCATCTGTAGAAAAAAGAACATGATGTCAGTGGTTCAGTTTAATTTACATGCTGTACTGTCATACTGCACACAGTAACATCCAAACTATATTTACTACCCAGCATTGAGGAGCACAGACCTACCGTAGGGACTACATTGTATTGCACTGTGATACAGAAAGATGTGCAACATTTACAGGTTCAGTCAGTATGTGTTCAACCTTCTAAATGAGACTGCACCATCACTCAGCATCACAGCACAATACAGTGTAGTCCTACAGCTGGTCTGTGCTCGTCAGTGCAGTGAAGTACAAGTAACACAGTTTTGATGTGTACAGTGTGACAGTACATGTAAAAAGAACCTTGTGCGCTTGTATTTCCTACAGAACTGTCAGATGAAGGTGGAGGCAACATCTGCACATGTGCAGGAACTGCACATTGTCAATATAGTGTTAGTATACACTCGTGTTTGTTCGCCATGTCACTGTAATTTTTCCTGTATTTATTTTTGTTTCAGTGAGTTTACAGTAACATATTGTAGTGATTACAGTACAGTAATTCTTTTTTGTTGTTGATATTGTTGTACAGTGAAAACCTGCAATGGCAAAAAAATAAATAAATAAATAAACTGAATATATTTTTATGAAGCCTTTCTATTTCGTATTCATTGAAATGTGAGTAGATTTACTGCACTGCAACAATCTTTCACAGATGAGAAAATAAAAAAAGGAATACAAAGTACTAAAGATAGCAGTGTTTCGTATAAAGAACATTGGTGTGATGTTGCTTTGAGATTGTAATTCACATGGTGCATGTGTGTATCATTATGTTACAAAAGAGCAATTTTGAAAAAGGATTGTTGGGGGTTTTTTTTTTTCATTTTGACGTAGAAGTGAGATGTTTCTGTCCAAGTGGTGCGGCGTCTCATGTGGCTTTTGTGTCGAGTTTTGACACAATGAGCCAAAACAACTGTGTAAGCAATCAGCAAAAACTGTATTTTTACAGTTTTTTTCTAATCTTTTAAAGATTGTTAAAGTACAGTGAATTTATCCACATTTCAATGAACCCCAAAATAGAAAGGCTTCAGAAAAAAATATAGGAAAGGAAATGAAAAACAAAGACAAGCAGAATTACAATATAGTAATCAATATGTTGCTGTGTAAAACAAAAATCATTTCAATCATTTTGAGAATATTGACAACCTCCAGTTCCTGTTCATGGGTAGATGTTGCCCTCCACCCTCAGGAGGATTTTGTTTTTTGTTCACTGAGGAATATACAGTAGATCTACTCTGGGACTACATTGTACTGTGGTGATGATGGTACAGTCTAGTGCAGAAAGTCTAAAACATACCTGTTCTCAGTCTAAATGTCTGTATTACTGATGCTGTCATGTAGAGACTCAGGTTGGTCTTGACTCTCTGCCCATCCTCCCTCATCACCAGGCCAGGATACAGTATGACATGATACACCATAGTGGCCCTAATGTCACCAGGTTATGTCTGTCTATTGCCTGGTTCCCTTCTTTGTTTGTTCCCTTGTCATCTTTCTACGCCTGTCTCTCTTCCTCTTCCTCTTTACAGTGCTTTACACCCTCACTGCCTCCATGTTTGCAAAGTTCTCACAAAAGAGGTGAGCTCGTCTCTGGTCTATTTGTAATGCCACTGTAAGATGCAGACTGATAGGTGCATAAGTGCAGAATTACTTTCATGTGTGCGTTTGTTGCCATTCTCAGCTATGCTTTGCATTTTGAACAGAGGTGTTTTCCCAGTGATTGCAAGAGATTTCATTCTTGAACAAAGTGTCTAGTGTCAGGAACACTATGTAGTGTGTTGCAGAATTCCAAACAAAGTGCAAAGCAGAAAATGTGTTTGTACTTTTGTCACAAAGGATGCCATATAGGGTTGATATATACATACAAAATTTAAATTCTGTGACTGGCAGTGTGTATGAGGACTTAAAGGGTAACTTTGGTATTTTTCAACCTAGATCCAATTTTTCGATTCTGACTACTGAGGACAACAGAAACCCTCTGGGCAAGTTTGTACTGTCAAAGTACATCCACTAAAAATGCTCAGATTGTTATTTTAAGTCTCTGACAACATTATGGAAAGGATCACTGAAGAGAAAGATGTTTTATTAACAGTAAAATTCATTGTGTTAAACCAGAAATGGTAGTTTTATTACTCTTGCTAAAATGAACTCCCTCCGTTTACAAAATTCAAAATTCAACATTTTTATTCTCATCTTCATTCAAACCTGTCACAAACAAAATAAAACTTTGTTAAAAAAAAACAAAAAACATCTTGGCTCGTCTTACCACTGTTTCAACAATCGCCAGCTTTGGTTTCATCAAAATAAACCCTGAATTCACTGTGTGAGATGTGAAAATATCAGGAGAGGAGCGCGAGGTAGGTCAGACATCAGAGAAGCAGTGGGTCCAAGTAGAGCCAGAATGTTTTCACATCTAACATGGCTTAGTTTTGCTTCTGTGCTGAGCTGCAGTGCTCTTTCTCACTGTAATACTGAACCAATTTTAAATATTGTTGTACTCATTAGTCACTTTTCTAAAAATTCAAATACAGTCTGAACTCTGGAAAAATTCCACTTTATAATAAGCAGACTAGCTGACAGGAGTGTTGCTTTTCTAATTTTAGTCTTTTTTCTAAATATAATTTTAGCAGTTCATATTTTTTATGGTACTGTAATTTGCTCCATTTATCTGAAACTTAAACTTAAAAGAAAACTTATTACATATTTGACCATTACATTCTTTTCTTTCAAATGGACAAATTCTGTGTCCACTTTGTCCTGTAATCACATAATCTCATTTTTAGGGTACATAATCCAGTTTGTTTTCTAATCCATATGTTCAGACAATTCACCATATGGAATTTATGTTTCAAATCTTGTTTATCAGGTTAGAAATAATTGCATGAGATCACACTAAGCATGTTTCAATCACCAATTGAAATAATCACATCACTTGAATATTCAGCCATATATTCAGCCAATTAACTAAAACTGATACAATAACTAAACAATAAATAAACACATTTGTTAATTGAAATAAAACTGAAACTAATATTCATGTAAATTGTCATCTCTGGTATTCTGTCTGTAATCTGTGTACAATTAATTTTGAGCATAATCATTCGATACACAGCAGATCAAAGGATCTCCGTGGGGCCTCTGATACAAGGGATACACATCTCCCAGCTAATTATTGATTGGTTACAGCACTCTCTGTAAGCGGGTGTTGTTTGTGCAGAACAGCGTTGATAGGCAAAGCATTGTTATCAGTGTGTAGTCATGCCCAGTTAATGACTTTGATATGATATTTTGCGAGTTTGTTTGCTTCTTTTTTGTTCCCCTTGTTAAAATGTTCTTTCTAATGATGGGGCCAGTGTGGCCAGCCTTTAATCTGTCATCTCACAACTTCTAATTTAACTGGTTTGAATCAATACCTCATTATTTGAAGTTCATTATAGGAACCTATTATTGTTTGACAGTACACTCATTAAAATTGTGACCTGGGTGGCTAATTGAATGGCATGCTTCTTACAGGCTATGTATGGAATAGTATCTATTTATTAATTCATGTTCCATCGCTGTGCTTGATAAAGGTTTTTAGAATTTTATCTGAGAGAACTTTCTGCTGTATAATTTTAAAAGTGAAAATCGAACCACATTCCTATTGAGAATTAGTTTTCTTATCTTTGTATAATTTGAAATAGACAAGATTTGTATTTATTTAACAACAGATGAGGAAATAATTTCAGAGCCTCCACATTACATGGAATCACATGGTTTTAAATAGTTCATAATCCCTTTTATTACACGGCATTGTCAAATGCTCGATCCTGATTGGTCAATTACAACATTCTACGGTCTGTTATTTCTGTATAGCAGACCGTTGCTATGAATAGCAGACCGTTGCTATGGTCACTTCTGATCGACTCTGGCGGATCACATCCTGTCATATCAATCCGCAGAAAGACGTTTACACCTGCGGCAAGAAATTGTTAATTTTC
>JAJHUR010091055.1:0-12023 GCA_027495735.1 Lutjanus campechanus
ATCCTGTCGCCGTCCTCTGGCTCTGATGGCTCAAACATGTCTGGACATGTCCAATAAAGCTGCTAGTCGGAGCGTCCATGTTTCAGATCGTAGTGGTGTTTGACACTGAGACAGCGGAGTGGAGCAAACTGACATTTTTTCATGATTTTGAGACCTTATTTTATATAATTAGCATTTTTTAATCACTTAAATTTGGCTGGGTGGTTAATAACATGTTTCTGTGATGTGACAAACCCAGAGCACATATTTATTGTTGCTTCACATGAACTTTAAACACATTCTGAGGTGTGTTACAAGCTTAAAACAAGAGTCACTTTAGCTGCCTAATGCTCTCCTATAATCACAGTGATATATGGCACAGAACCAATTATACTAATGAGCTCATTAATAACGTTAGTCGGTGTATTAATTAGTGCATATTTAAGCAACATCATACTTGTCTTCATATAACACATTGGTGGTATTAATATGAACTCTGGAGGTTATTAAAGAGGGAGTCTAATCAGGGAGAGTGTGGCAGCAGTCAGCAGTTGTTATCTTGTTATAGAGTTATTGTATCCCAGAACGTGTCCACCCACAGACAGAAATACAGACGGACAGAGCCCATCATGAGGACATAATTTCATGCAGGCCGTGTGCTGTGGTGTTGGGACAAAGAAACCTTGCAGTAAGCTTCATTAAACATGAGTCCCTGGCCGTTTGCCTGGCTCCTGGATGCCGTCTTACCTCAGATGAACTGCTCCGGGGGTTCAGCTGGACCGAGGCCGAGGCCGTCGAGCGCTCGCCTCGCTGTCTGGCTGCTTCGATTGGGATGTTTTCACCTCTCCAGACAAACCGACCCAAGTGGGGCATAAACAGTCCTCACTCGGCAGGTGTGAAAACAACATTACAACAAGTTAATGAAAGCTCTGCTCAATATGTTTTACTTTCACAGAAGACTGTGATAATGAGAGTTTAATGGTCTTTGGCTGAATTAAAGGGGCACTCTGCCCGTTGTACGCATAGGGTTCAGTTTATGTGTCACAGTGAGTCAGCTTGTGAAAACAGTTGTATAAAGTCTTCAGGAGGGAAGTTTTCTAAAGTTTCTCTCCAAAGAAATAAAAGCCTAATGGCAACTTTTGGCTGATTTTATGTTGGGCGTCATAGTCTTTATTGGCAAAATGACCAAAATCTCCCTTTTTAACTTGCTGTCCCCCCATCTCCCTCTACTAGAGGGCAGATAGAGTGCAAGGGCAGAAAGGATGTTTAGTTGAATATGTTAGTGGAGTCTGCCTGACTCATTGATCTGTAATGTGACTGAGGTTTTTGCAAGTAAAGTCATGTTTCCACCACAGGAACTCTCCTCAGGGAAAAGGAACCTTTGGAGGAATTCAGTTTGTTTCCACCACCAGGGATCAGGGTCTAAATTAAGTTCCAGGAACATTATTTTACCTGTAAATGCCACATTGAGCTGTTTCCACCATTTTTAGTCCCAGGAACTACTTTTTAAGGAGCTAAAAGGTTCCTTCAACCTGTTGTTGTCTGTACTTCTACCATGTTCAAAAGCAAATTTGTCCACCAACATGCGACATCATTTTTGTGCACAACTATACAAAAACAATGACACCATGTAAAGCATCAGATAGGGAGCAGTTCACTTCAGCTCACTTCAGTTCCAACAACCCAACACATAAGAAAAAGAAATACCATCCTACAGTGGTGGCAAAACTTCCAAAAAACACAGAAGGCCCTATTTAGAAACTAGCTGCTACAGAAAAATGGTTTACTCCCTGGAAGACGACCTGCTTCCTCTGGAGACACAGCTCATTTTAAGGTAACAAAGACCAACAATTCTTATTTTCACCAATGAAAACATACTTATATTCAATTTCTGCGATATTCTGCCAATAAATCCCACTAAATCTCACACACTGGACCTTTAAGATTGGGCAGGATGGAGAAATGTTTTGTGTGTTTGTATTTTCTGTTTAAGACAGTTGAAGAACACAGCAGAGGTTTTTTGTTGTTGTTGTTCACAGCACAGTCTATAGATCAATCCCTTAAACTCCCAACTGATCCTCATAGGTTACTTGTCGTCTCAATGCAATCAATATTTGTGAAGGCTGAGACATCTTACTCCGAGGAAACACAATCATACACCAACTGCTTCACTGTCCAGTGCTTTTAGATGGTTTTAATAGAATACAACCTCAGATCTCCTCTGGTTACGGTGGCAAATATTCCCTTTATATAAACCCGGGGAAAATCAATAGACAAAAGGCCTCCGAATTGAATGGAATCCACCAGCTCAAAGATCTCAGCAACATCATTAAAAGGACCATTACTGTGACACTGTGGGCTCCAGGCTGCGCTGTCAGACTAAGTGGGCCAAACCTGGCGAACGGGGAGGCGATGTAATCTAGATGGAAATTTGATCAGACAGTCGTATTAGAGTTTGCTCAGGTGTTTAAACTAAGTCAGCAATTAGAGGCACGCTTAGCATAATGTGAGGTCTGGATTCGTTTCTGATCCGAGGCTGTATGGGAAATGTATTCCCTGGCAAACTGTTTCAAAGGGCTGTTGTTTATGCCTTTCCATCATCCGGACAGTCACGATACTTCTCACCGTGTTCCAGTCCACATGTGCTGACCTTGCCAGTCATGGAAATTTGATCTTGAAAGGAAACACAGAGCTGATGGTATTGAGGACTGACTGGCTGACTGGGGAAGCGTTTGCTCTGCCTCAGGCCTCATTGTTGAGAAGTGGTACAAAACCAGATTTTGACAGGGTTTTGAGTTTTGCTTTTCAATTGTGCTGGAAAGTATTTTTTTAAAGATCAAACTTTTGGCTATTAAACCTTTAAACCTAATGGGCCAACCTTGTAGTGATTCAATTTTTAATTAAAAGTAGACATGAACTCCGTCAGATGGAAAATCTGACGGAGTTCATGTCTGCTTATGGAGTTCACAAAGTTTTTTCATTTCACAGCATAGTCGTAGTGAGCAGCCATTTTATTTTTTAAAGTGTCTCAGAGTTCTCTTAATGCTAATCAAAATACACATTTTTAAACCATAATTCTCATTTAGCTTTGATTTAGAAGGACTACAGAGTTGACATGTTATGATTGCGACACATCTGATAGAAATATGATTTAATGAATTGAAAAATATAAATCTTACCAGTGTCTGAGCAGAATTCCCTCCTTTTTAAGCCAGGAAGCAGAAGCGAGAAGAAGTGTAATTAAGTAGAGTTTTCAGGTACGTATCCACTTTACTTATACTTCCTACATTTGAACACAAATATTTGTACCTTCTACAGGCTTCTTCCTTTACCTTACCTTACATTTGATTGCATTTGAGGGGAATTTTTGAGACAAAAGACGTTAAAGACAAAACAAGACGTAACAAGACAAAGAAAACCTATGTTTAAAAAAACGTAACAAAATGAAAAAGTAACAAGATGAAAAAGATGTAACACGAGAAAGACATAATGAGACAAATAAACAATGTTAAAAGATGTAACAGGACAAAAAAGGCGTAACGTAATAAGATGAAAAACTACATAAAATACGTAACAAGACGTAAAAGACCAAACAAGACGAAAAACAATATAAAAGACTCGTTCTTTTTTACTTTTTTTCTTTGAGTACATTTGAATCAGTACTTCTACTTTTACCAGAGTCTTGTTTTTTTGTTTTTTTTTTACACAAGTATCTGTACTTCTACTTGAATAAAGACTATGTGGCCTTTTGCCACCTCTGGCAGGAAGTGAGACAGGGGTCTTTGGGGTATAGCTAACCCTTTTTATGCCAGATTAAATCATGCTTTTGTCCAAATCTGAGAGAGCTGACAGAAATCTGGGACACAACTTTAAAAGGTCACCATTTTCATTTAAAAAAAAATCTATTTTAAAACAAAGATGATTATAATATAATTTTCTTATACCTATATTATCAGTAGGTGTTGTTAATTTATTAATTTACTTTTTAAGGTTTTTAACACATTTTTTTTAAAATAGTTTGAAGTTGTGATTTCTTGTCTGGGACAAGGGCGTTTTCTGGCACAGGAATATAAAATTAGACTCTAAAAAAATTAAAGCAAACCAAAACATTTCATCAACTACATACTGTATATTTCATTCTTATAAATCCTCAAAGGATACATTTTCACAAAAAAAATAAAAGGAATGAGAGTGTTACTATTAATAATTTTTTTTTTTTTTTTTTTTTAAGTTATATTTTTGGGCTTTTATGCCTTTAATGGATAGTATAGCTGAAGAGCAGACAGGAAGGGGGGTGAAGAGAGGGGGGATGACACGCAGTAAATGGCCGAAGGCGGGATTCGAACCAGCGGCCACTGCAGAGGACTGATAGCCTCCATACATGGGGCGGGCGCTCTACCCGCTGAGCTAAACCTCCGCCCCTTACTATTAATAATTTTTAAAAGTTTTTTTTTTTTTTGTGTGGTAGGACATGATTTGTCCTGATTCTGAAGAATAACAACATAAAACAAAGTCCTCTCCTCCAAAGATACTTTCACTCAGTAGATTTAATGATGTTTAAAACAGGAGATCAAAGGGGGCCACAAAATAACCGAGAACAAATTTTGCATGAAAGTGCCTCGTTTTCAGGGTTATCGGTCGCACTGACTAAACGCCGGCAGACCGTAGAGCTTTTTGGTCTGTGGTCAAGTTGAATGTCTCAGAGTGATGTTGGCGCAGATTCAAAGTGACTCGGGCTCACTCGGTCACTTAAAGCAGGAATTAAACCAGCCACTTCTCCTCTCTCAAGACGGCCCGCCTGCCTCTGATAAGTGGCGAGTGCGGTGAGCAGGGAATAACTAAAGTGTAAGTAGAACACTTGTTGTATTCTTTTGACAGTTGGTGCCAGTGTTTTAGAGGGGGAAGACTACAGCTACGCAGCCAGACTTACAACTAATGTGGAGCTGAATTTTTGACTCTGACAGTTTTGCCAAAGGGGCTGAAGCACCAGCTACTGATTTGCATTCTCAAATAAAGATCAGCACGACTCCGCTCCTTGTTAGGATGCACACTTGTAAGATATCAACACTAACTTAATGTTCCGCGGTTCATGTTGATGTTCGACTGTAGGAACAAATGCACTGCTGTCTGTTCAGCTGTAAGTAATCCATACTGTCAGTGGGTTTCAGCCAGAGAGAGGCTTAATGGTGGAGCAATTTTTAGCTCACCTAAAGCCAATTGTTTTCCAGCGCTCCTCATTCACCAGGGCAAAGAAAACAGGATGTTTTGGGGGTCATTAAAGGCTCAGTTCTAGCCTGGTTCCAGATCTGTGAATTGCTGCCCACATCTGATTGTTGTAGGGATTAGAATAGATGTGGAGTTGCAAACCTTGATGGCTGTCTCCCCCAACCGGAACAACTGAGCCAATCTAAGTTTCTGGAGTAAAAGTTGCCATGTAAGGGTCTGTGTCCACCGAAGTTTTTCTCCTGAGGTCAGCGTGTTTTTTGTGTCTGTGCTGGCGACAGCCATGGCCAGAGGCATTATGTTTTCAGGTTGTACATCTGTCCATCTGTCCATTCGTCCATCCCATTCTTGTTGAAGGTTGAGTCAAGGAAAAAGAGAGTTTTCCCTCTGAACACACGAAAAGACTGATGACTATGTAGTACTGCATTGTGGAGACAGACAGATGCAACATTTGCTTTATTTGGGCCAATGTCAAATATTCTACTCATCTTTTTGGGCTCCACCAACTCTTGCAAAAAAATATCTGCTAGATGTTGCACTTTCTTCACCGTCTAGTTGCCAACTTTATCTGCTGTTTGGCACTATTAGTGCCCAGTCAGTTAATCAGGACTGTTTCAGTGTAAACGGCTGCCTTCTGCTTCTCGAAATGGGGCTGATGAGAGCTGAGACCGACCGAAACTGTATTATTGAGGGACATAAAACCAAAACAATGAGCTGAAAGACGCTTAAGTGCCCTGTAGAGTTGAAGGGATCAGCTGTGAGGTGATAATTCTCTGTAGGTGTATATACAGTATGTAGCAGTCTGCACATGCAAATAGGCTGTAATGCTGTTTAATATACGATCTATGGATGAAGCGAGTTGCCCCCTCTTCCCTAGACGTGGCAGAAACAAACAGGCTGCAGGAGCTCTGCAGGATGTGCACAGCCTCATAAACTGACAATAACAAGTGACGGTAAATCCTCCACTGTAAGCTGATCAGCTGTTTATAACTGTCAGTTGTCTGTCAGTGTAAAGTGAGGCCCTTTATTCTGAAAACAAAAGCCCACTGCTCTGAAATAACACACTCTGGACGATGAGTTCAGTGACTGTCTGTCTCACTGCTGCCAAACTCCATTAACATTCTGCTCAATTTAACTGTTATAAACATCTGCTCCTTCTAACAAGATTATTAATGATTTCTTATGACTCAAACAGACACTAACTCATTTGGTGAGAATTCGAGATTAATTTGATCTCTGATTCATGTGAAAGACATACAAAACAGTCATTCCAGCCTGGAAAGGACATTTCAAATTGTGGCGCAGCGGTTGTAGTGAGTATTTCCACATAACATGTTCACTTGATCTTTGATGACACATTGTGGTCACTGCAGGAAATATATTACAGATTTCTCCTTTAACAGAATGACAGAGAACAGCTAACTGGAGCACAATATCAGAGTGAATACTGAGGTGAAAACAAAATGGCAAATCCCAAATTACACACATTTTCTCACTCGGCTCCCGTGGTGCATGCTGATAGTTCTCATTTTAGTTGGCCAACTTTTGAGATCCATCTCTAGATAGAATTTCATTTGTGGTGCTCACAGCCAAAAAGACATGACATTAAAAAAAAATTAATAAATCAACAACAGCGTCCCTTTCCAGAGTCCAAATTACTCTGGATAATCTAACTCAGTGGTTCCCAAATAGCGTGCCACGAGGCCAGTCCAGCGTGCCACAGGATTTCATAACAATTGTACATTATTCATTATTATTACACGATGAAACAACAAGTTACGGATTGATTTTTAATGTACTACTTTGTATGCACTCAATTCCAAATGTTTTTGGGTTTTTTTTTCCATCCGGGAACTCTGACCCTGATTGGCTAATACTTGTTGCCTCTGTTGGTTAAGTTGGTTATAGAAGCAATTTTCAATTTCATTGGCCTCGATTAGTGTGACTAGACATCCTGAAAAGTTCAGGACAGTCCCAAATTACAAGCAGTCGTCCCGGATCCTGAATCCTGTCTTGTTTGTCTCAAAAACCGTTATAGTACCAAATAATATGAACCACATATGAATCTGTTCAGATCAAATCAATCGTGGAGGCTATAATTTCTGCTTTTAGTAGTCCTGTTTGTTTTGTAGAATAACCAAGAGTATCGCTGGTGTGTTTTCACATGTCTATTGCACTGATGAGGCTATCTTAAATCATGGATTGTTGATATCATTCAGCATATTCAAGCCAGATGACAGTGAGTGCAAATGACACTGTGGGGGGAATTTGTGATAAAATATCTAAAAAATGTATCTGTAAACTCTTACAGCTTAGAGCTGTGGTAGGGAACATGTTTTTGTCATCACTGAGCAATTATTCCATAATAACCTTTTAGCACATTGTAAATCAAGTCATCTGAGAGAAAACTAGACTTCTCCACCTCCAGTTTTCAGGCGAGAAAATCTGTCCTGTGACGGGAGACTTTGACCAATCACGGGTTATCTCAAGAGACCAAGCGTGCGCGTTCCTTCAGTGGAAAGAATGAATCAATGGCGGAAACTCCTGCAGGAAAAGTCGCTATTTTTAAGCAGTGGCAACTATACTGCCTAAACTACAGAGCAACTCAAAAAAGGAAGAGGAGATTATCAGAGAGAGAATCTTAGAGAGAGTCTCGCTAATGAGCAACATGGTCAGACCAAGAGTTTGTCAGCTCACCTGGTTACTTTTGACTTTACCTTCAGTTGTGTTCATTTGTGTCTCTATGGTGGGGCCGTGGATGGAGGCACAGAGCTGACAGATGGCTGCTGGGAGCCAGGGGGAGCGAGCCGGGGGCAGACCGGAGCTTCTGTCTAAAGAAACACTACAGTCGCACTAATTTTGCTCTGATGCCGACTCCTTTACTGGCAGGAAGAGAGGTAAGAGTTCCTTTTGGTATTAAAAAGTGGATTTATCTTCGCTCCTGCTTCTCAACCTGTCTGCAGCAGCGAACCACAAAGGAACTGACCTTATTTGACTGTTTACTGTGCGCTAATTAGTCTTTCTGTCTTTAGTCTTTTCATGAAGCGTCTGGCAGGAGGGGCTTAGGACGGAGAGCCTCCTGCTCAAAACGTTAGCATCTCACATCCTGGAGATGAGACTCAACAATCAAGTGTTTTTCTTGGCCTCCTACCTACTGCAGCGTGATGATCTTATCTGCTGAAAACTTACTAACCAACTACTCTAATTTATTCTATACTTTATAATAAATCAATTCTCATGTGGTCGCCCTAGCTTCAATACAGGTGAGATTTTTGTTCGCCCTTTGGTGCGCCTTAGCCACAAAAAGTCTGAAAACCACTGGTTTAACTGACAACATGAAAAAATAGTCCCTATGAAAACTGTTGAAAACCACTACAGGTGTGATTTTCTTTTCCTTTAACATGCTCTTATTATACATGAGCTGTGGTTGGCTGGCAGTAATACTGGTCTTGACAAGCTCTCTTGACAGAAATACAGCAAGATGCGACTCCATATCTGACTGTGACAAGCTAGTTTCATATTTTCACAGCTCTCTTATAAAATGTCTGACAGCAAAATCCACCCAACATCTAAACCAGTTTCATTTTCCATAGTAACCACCTTCCCTCCGTGCTGCTGGTGATGTGCAGTTCTGATGTCTGATGCGAGCATGGAGCCCAGTGACAATGAGATATTTGTGGCAGACAGACCTCCCGGGGTGACCACCAGGGAATTTTTCTCATTGTTTTCCTCCAATTCAGCGAAGGCCTCGCAGTGGAATTTGTTTACAGCCAAATGTATGATAGATTATGCAATTTTTCCCTTCCCCTGCAATGCAGAGGGAATATTAAGTTGTTTCACTCACCTTGTCAGATTCTGGCTGCCTACACGCTGCTGCTCGCTGTTTTTGTTTTTCACTCGCAGTGAGTTTGAATAGGATCAGAGGGACGCAGCAGCGACCTTCGAAGACATTAAGTGGATCATGTCTTTGTATTAAAGCACAGGGAGACTATTGGTCTATCAGCAGGTAGTGTAAAAACATGCGTTTTCCTTCTGCAAAGATGCTTTTCCTCCCCCTTCACGATGCCTCCTGGGCTTACAGGTACAGTTACAGGGAGACGCTGCTTGAGTTTATGAAGATCTGCTCCAAGTTACCAAACCCAGCTTCAGGAGGGTCCTACAGCGGCTGTCCAAAATCTTTGTGATCACATTTTTTTCTGCCTGGCTCATCTTCCTTCCTAAACTGCAGACAGCATCATATGAGAACCCTGAATGTTATTTGCAGAGGCAGAGATATAATTAAAGGCGCAATACATAAGAATTTAAGATGAAAACATTCTAAACATTAACTAAAATTGTCAAACGTCAAACACATCTTGTGTAGTAGCAATTTCTACTGAATTTAACATGCCAGCTACCCCCAGCCTGTCCTTTCTTGTAATGCCCCTTTGATAGTTCACCCAAAAATAAAAATTCAGTTGTTGTCTACTCAACCTCATGCTGACTGAGGGTCGGGTTTAGTTTTTTAGTCCACAAAACACTGCTGGAAAACAGTGTTGCAGAATCGCATCTCAAACATAAAATGCCTCCTTACTGCTCGTCTGGTGTAATCCAAGTCTCCTAAAGCCCCGACATGCCAAGTCAACTAAAATAAATGTTATTTTCACCATGTTTTTAGCCTGAATCTTCACTGAAGATCCTTAGCTTGGAGCCACGCTTACATGTGCATGCATGCTGTCTGAACAGGGTGTGATAGTGTGGAAACAACATGTCGGGACTTTAGGAGACTTGGATTATGCCAGACAAGCAGTAAGGAGGCATTTTATGTTTTTGTTCCTGTTGTTTTTTTACATTTGAAAACTGGTCATCATTCACTTCCATTGTTTGGGAGATTCTGCAACACTGTTTTCCTGCGAAACTCCAGCAGTGTTTCGTGAACTAAAACGCTAAACCTGACCTTCAATCAGCATGAGTGTGAGTAGATAATGACTGAATTTTTTGGGTGAACTATCCCTTTAAGAGGCAATATTCTGATAGTACAGCTATAGGTTTAGCTGGGAGCAGCACGTTTGCTACCCAAGCTCTCTTAGATTGTATATTCAAATAAATAAACAAAATTAGCTCACAAAAGATCAAGAAAGAAAATGTTTTTACACCTAAACAGAAATATATAACTGTACACCCTCTGAATATAAGTCTATTTTACCGAACTAAGACAAGCTTTAATGCCTTTTTAACTCATAAAATGTATTCAAACTCAACAGAAACTAAATAAATCTTGATTAGTCTTTTAACTGTTCCATTACCAGCTCTGGTTTGGCTCTACAGGCTGTTTTTCCCTCCTGCTGATGCCCGATCTACCTCTCTCTCCTCATGTCTCTCCTGTCCCCACCGCCACCTTCATCGTCCCAGGAGTCAGAGTCCTGCTGTAAATCAGTCCTATAGTCCATCGTTAAACATACCTACGTCCATCTCTGAGCATATCGTACATTTCCACAATAACACTGGAGTCTGCTGTTCAGAGAGTCTTTAGTCCTGAGCCTGGACTGTGAAACAACTAAAAGGGCTTTGCCTGTAGATCTGAGGCTGCGTTCCATGATTTGACTGTTCTGGATCTATCAAAAAAAAAACATGTAACTGAGAAATTTTCATTAACAGTGGAACAAGGAAAATTAGGAACAGGAGGTATGTTTTTAGGTGAAATATATTTAAAACAAAACACATTTTAAGAATTTCTCTTTAACATTAAATATTCATGACTAAATAAGCAACTATAAAAGTAAACATTCAAATAAAAAAAAAACCCTCCATTAAGAGATAAATTCTCAAAAACAAACAAAAACAGCACTGTCATTTTAATTAAAATACCGCTTCATCCTGATTGACACATGGAAACACACAACATCACCCTTTTCCAGCTGAGTCATTTTAAACCAGCACAGAGGGGGAAAAAAAAGAAATACAGAAATCTCTCCTGTGAAAAAGCCAAAACTGTTTTGGCTGAAAATTGTGTTTTCATTTAGAATCGCATTCATCATAGTAAGAAGTGAATTTAGAAAATGGATTTTCAGGGTCTTTAAATCTGACAGTTTTCTGGGCAACACAATAGTCAATTAGATGAAAGTGAAACATCACAATGGTAAAAGTATTTTTAAATTTTTTGTTTTTAAGTGGGATTATGGAAAAGGCTGCAAAACAGTATTTAGAGACCATCAAGTCTGGACAGAACTGACTGAAAAATATGACTGAACATTTAAAGGAATACAAAATAAAACTGGAAAAGTCCAAATAATCAGAAGATTTCACAGATTATTTTTTTATTATGGTCTTCGGGGTGTGTGGGGGGTGGGGGGGTCGGGGGTTTGCTGGGGGAATTTGGGCTCGTGAGTCATGACCTAACAGCCGTGGACCACGGCCTGTGGTTATCTGCAAAATAACAAACACCACACCCTTGCCTGGCCTCGCCTGTCCTGTATTTCACTTTTTCTCACAGTCAGTGTTATATGACAGGATACTAAAAAAAATAAAATAAAAAAAAATAACTCGTAGACGTGTTGGACATTTTGCCAGCCTCCCCTCGGGATAATTCTTCTCTTTGTCTTCCAATATCTCGCCTCATTTTGGACATATGGCTCCTGTTGTGAAGATGTTAGTCCACACGTTTTGTTGCCAGTGTATTGTGATCCCCTGTTGTGGAGCCAGAGGTTTGGATGCTGGCAGTTGTGTGCGACTTGTTGATGTTTTGAATGGTATGACTCAGGCTGTCGTGCTGTTTGGCTCGCTCCGAGGTTTCCCACCTTACAGATGTCCATGAATTATTCATTTCTTTAAGTTGTAATACT
>JAJHUR010091056.1:2622-17204 GCA_027495735.1 Lutjanus campechanus
TTTTTTTTTTTTTTTTTTCTGTGAATGTCTTTCTCCTCAACAACCTCTCCTCCGACTCCTCCCATCCTCCCCCAGCTCTCCCTTCCTCCCCTCTCCTCTACTCGTGTTGTTTTGGTTTTGGGGAAATGAGAACCAGATGTTGCTTATTGTGCAGAAGTCAGCGATGGAGGGAGGAAAGGAGGGGTTGGTGGGTGTTTTAGGGGGGTAGGGTGCGTTAGGTGAGGTCAGTCTGCACGGATGGAGGGTGAAGGATGAGGATTAGCTGACGGGCCTTTGTAGTTTCACCCGCAGACCAGAAGCAGGGAGGGTTTCCTGGCAGATGTGACTGGGACGGGGCTGCAGGAGGATGAGCAGAGTCAGGGGGGTTTGTGGAGGGTCTGATTCAGCAACTCGTTCCCAAAGACCGCTTCCTGACCTGGGTGTTCCTGGAGAGTGGGGCACCCTGGGTACTCGCATGTTTGACAAAATTACACAGCCTGAACATTATGAACTGTACATGACTGTATAAGAACTGGCACTGCAGGCTGCAATTATCTTTGTTTGTTACTAGTTGGACAGTAAACCTTGTGGCTTCTTCGTACGTTGGACATGTGCAGAGGTGGAATGTAACTGAGTAAATTTACTCAAGTATTGTACTTGGCCTGTTTTTCTGACTGTTGTCCATCCCATTGCTGTGACCGCAATATCTCAAGAACACGCTGGGGGAATTTTTAAACTTGGCACAAATGTCCGTTTGGACTCAAAGATGAATTTATTTGATTTTGAAGGTCAAAGGTCACTGTGACATCATGTCCGCCCCATTCTTGTGAATACAAAATCTTAAGAACACCTTGACGAAATATCCTTAGATTGTGACCACAGGTCTGTCCCATTCTCATGAATGCAATGTCTCAGAAACACCTGCATGAAACTTCTTCAAATTTGGCACCAACATCTACTTGGACTGACTAATGAGATTTTGAAGGTCAAAGTTCAGTGTGACCTCATATACTGTTAGGTAGTTTAGTCCGGTGGTTCCCAACCTGGGGCTGGACCCCTTCCAAAGGGTAACAAAATAAATCTGAGCCATTGTGAGATGATTAATGGAAGAGGAAAGAAGAAGGAAAGAAAGAAAAAAACAAAACAAAATTCTGTTTCTTTAAATTGCTTTTATTTTGTAGACTTTAATCTTTGTTTTTTTGTGAAATATTGAATTAAAAAAATATCTCTGGGCCTCAAACAGTTACTGAAATGAAACCATGTAAGAAGTTTAGCACATGGGAGAAGTTAGCCTTCACAGCTTTCTGCCAGAAAGCCCTTTCTGGCCAGATAGCCTTTTTCTAAACCTAAAGTAGTTTTGTTGTCTAAACCTAATCAAACTGTGACAGAAAATTGCGAATAAAAAAATAGAAAACAGAACAAAAAACAAACTGAAGAAAATAACCCCTAACACCAAGCCTCAAATGTGAGTCAAATCCCGGTCAGGTGGAAGTAATGTGCTTCACCCCTTCATCCACCACAACCTACTCATGATTTAGACTCACTTTATACTATGTAAACTGACTTCTTAAAGCTTTAAAGGCTTTCTGACAGAAAGAACTTTATGGCAGAAAGTCTTGATATCTAATTTCATCTCTAATGCATCATATTTTATAAGCTTATAAATTTAATGTAAAATCTTAATCTGAAAAGAAGTTCTAAAGCTGTTTGATAGACAGTTTAGCACAGTAGAGTTAAAATGCAGTGGAGTTGGCCTCTGAAGTAGCATAGAATGGAAATACTAAAGTAAAGTACAAATTTTTACTTAAGTGCAGTATTTGAGTAGGTATATTTAGTTACTTTCCAGCACTGAAAATCAGTCTAAACGAGAAAATGAGAAGAAAAAGAAAAAGTGCTGTTGAAGTTACAGTAGAAAGTAAATGGTGCCATAATGTAGGTCACCCAAACAAAGTCTCAGGTTGAATTGCAAGCAGCTGTCCTGGCCACTTCCTGCCTGGCATGGAGAAGGAGTGCTGAGCCTGATGGTTGTTCCTGCACCGCCCAGCCAGACTGTATGAGTTCAGCATTAAAATGGCTGACTGGGAGAGGGAGAGACAGAGAGAGAGAGAGAGAGAAAGGGGGAGAAAGAGGAACAGAGGCCAACATGGCTGCCAAAGGTCTCATCTGTGTTCATGTCCGTGAAGACAAGACGGAGAGCAGATGCTTGGCAGATAAACTTGGTAGCACCTCGAAACAGAAATCCAGATTACTGCGCGAAAATAGCCAAAACTGAGTGAAAAATGTGTCATCTGGCTCGATCTGTGGAATTCGATTTATTTCCCTCCCCCTTTTTGATGAGCTCAATATTTTACAACATAAGCAGCTCTTATCTGACTGCTCCTCTGAGTGTCTGCCCACCAAGATGGCATCAGCACGGCAGTAAAACAGTAAAAATCTTTAACTGTGAGGCACAGAGGGAGGTCTCTGGCAACACCATGTTTTACATATTTTCCTAATAGACCTACCTTCCTCAAAAGAAACAGTAAATTCTTGAGAAGGTTCCTTCTCCAAGAACTATGTAATTTGGTTAAAATTATCAGGAGCATGGAGACATTGTTAAATTAATGCACTCAGTTAATAAATTCCACTTAATTTCTTGCCTGACACAGAGCATTGGTTCCCAACCTGAGGGTCATGAACTCCCAAAGGGTCACACGTAAGGGATAATGTACCATGAGCAGGTCGTTACTGGGAATTAACCCCAGACAGGGTGACTTGAATAACCCTGTCTGGGGTTTATTTTGCAATAATGACACTGTAAATGATCCTGCTTATCATATAGCTGCTAAGAAACAATTGAAGATTTGAAAAAAGAAAGATGTTTTATTGATTTAAAAGTGAATATTTAACTCCTTTAGAATGTATGATCCCAACTGTGAAATAACAGACCTGATAATGCTACCACTGACCAATCAGAATCAAGTATTTAACAAAGCTGTGTAATAAAACAATATAAGGGATTATGGGAGAATTAAAAGGATATGATAAAAAACCTTTGTCACCCAAAATTAAATTGATTTTCTTCAAGAATTCCTATAATAACTGCTTTTTTCTTGGGAATAACTGGATATTGTAACCTCTTTGTCATTCGGCTGAAATGTTTACTTTCTGTTCAACTTCTTCATAAAACCAAAAACAAATTGCTTCATTTTAAAGGCTCACAGGCTAAAAGTCTGTGAACAACTGACCTACAGAGTCTAACAGCGCACAGCAGCATACAATTCAGCAAATATTTAGAGTTAAATTTGCAATAATAAATAAATTACTCAGGTTCAAATGATTTCCTGTAAATGATTTGAGTTGCTCCTTCAAGGTAATTCCACTGAAAACGGTCTTAAATTGTCCAAAAATACAACTCAGTTACTCAGAGCTGAGAAACTCCCTCTGACGTTGTTGGGAAATTACATGACCTGGTTTTGTTGTGACCTGTATCAAACATAAGTAGACAAAATAGTCAGAGGTCTGATTCAGCTACAGAGAGGCAGCTGTAAGAAATTCAACCCAAACAGGGACAGAAGGAAAAAGGTTAAATATCTTTTGTTCTCTTTGTGAATAAACTCAGCACTTCTTTAAAGGGACAATGTTCAGAATTTAGTGGCATGTAGTAGTGAACTTGCAGATTGCAAACATGTAATTTCACCCTCCCCTTTCAAGTGTGTAGGAGAAACTCTGGTGGCTGCAAAACTTGTGATAAACATGGAAAGCTGCATCTAGAGCCAGTGTTTACTTTGTCCATTCTGGGCTACATGCAAAATGGTGGCCTCTGTAGAAGAGGATACAGATTTGGTGATCCAGTCCTACCCAGAACCCAGATCAAATGTTAGTTTTGGGTATTTCAAAACTCTAAGGTGCAGATCAGGATAGTTTTGATGCTAAAAATCAGGATTATTTTGATCCCACTGGAAAGGTGGATTTATCATGGATTCAAAGTGGATGTAGAGACATGTAGGGCTTGTGGGATGGGATTCCCCCCGTGTTCTTGGATCTAGATTCTGTGATCCTGATCTTGTGCTATCTGGATCAAAATGATCCTATCTGGAAATTCTTTGACCAGGACAGATTCTACAAGATCAGATTGAAAGTTTTCAAATTCTGGCCCCAGATAATTATAAAACAAACATACTTGAATAAATGAATATTATACTCAATTTCTGCCATATTCAGCCAATTGATCCTCTAACTATTGACTTTATCAGTGTTCAATAAATCATTATCTCCTCAACGAGGGTTATGTTTTTGGTTTTGGTGTGTTTGTTTTGCAGTAGGATTATAGAAAAACTACCGGCCCAATTTTTGTGAAACATGGTCGAAGTGTGTAGCACATGCAAAGAAAGAACCCGTAAAATTTTAGAGGGAATCCAAATGAGGGCGCAGATACAAAAATTATTTTTCTCTTTTGTTTACATCGTGAGATAGGTATGTTGTAACACTGGTGTCTAAGGCAAAATGAACTGAATTTGTTGTGCATGAGTGAGTAAACATAGAACAAAATATAAAATCCACCTTAAACATCACTTACAGTGTATGTATATAAGAAATAAGCAATGTCTTAATTATCCTTACTGTCAAGTTGATGTAACCAAAATGAACCTATTTAAGGGACGGGTTATGGAGGCTTGCATGATTTGCATATTTTAGAAGTCTTGGTGGAGGTCTGCGCTCTCTGAGTGCCGTTCTAGTTTGTCAATGGTTTCCAGATCTGTTGTGAACCATCTGTAAGATCTTGGTTTGTAAATGTAATACATGAACTTCCATCCAAGAAGATAAATGGCATGGTCCAATTTGTCAAATTTGTCATTTGTGGAGTAAATCGTTCTTACTAACAGCTCATAACTGATCTATAAAGCATGAGTAAATATTTATTAACCATCAATAAAGCCAGAAATTTCAACTTATAAACCCTTTATAAATGGTGCATTGATAGAAAGTAGTACCATAAACTCTCTGATGAGTTCTGATGATCACCTAACAAAGAATCAGGCTTTTCCTGCACAGTTCAGTAGCGTCTGTGTGCATCAGTGAAGCAGTGGAAGTTTGTGTAGAAAGATGGATTAGTCAAAACAGTTATTGTGCATGAGAGAGACCCACTGAGACAAATGGAAACACCAGGTGACAGAGAGAGAGAGAGAGAGGGAGAGAGAGAGAGAGAGAGAGAGAGAGAGAGAGAGAGAGAGAGAGAGAGAGAGAGAGAGAGAGAGAGAGTTTGGCCAGTGGGGGAGGAAAGTGGCTGAGCAGATGTGAGTAGAAAAAACCCCAGAAATGATGGGGTCAGTCAGGTTAGTTTACAGTATACTCATGAATCTTCCACAGCAGCCTCTTCCAGTGTCTCACTAACCGACATACAAGTATGCTTAAAGTCTGGGAGTAAGATTTACAGGGATTTACTGCCAGAATTGGGCAAAAATGGAATATAATATTTGTAAGTATATATTTCACGAGTGTATAATCACCTGAAAATCAGATTTGTTGTGTAAAGTGAGCTGTTTATATTTACAGAGCGTGCGGGTCATCTTCCATGTAGGCTGCCATGTAGCCCAGAGGGACAAACCAAACACTGGCTCTAGACACGGCCTTTTGCATGTTTGGAAGGGGAGGGTGAAGCAAAGTGTTAAACAGAGATTTACACAAGTTCACACTAGAGGGACGAATTACACTGTATTATTTCCTAAGAATTAAAAGAAAAAAGTTAACAGTGTTAAGCATTCAATGTAAAAATGTTGTTGTAGTGTAAATGTTATTCTTTAAAAGTCACCAGAATGCAGGTAAAAATTTATCTGAAACTCAAATTTTTGGTATCATAAACCTCCCTGTTTTTGAGGTCTCAAGGTTGACAAGTATGTGGGTCCTGCTCCTCTTAATTTTCACATGTGTGACCAGGCCCTTACCCTAACCACTCTCACTCCTCATGCCTAAACCTGCCCAGCAAACGAAGGCAGTGACTATTAACCAATCAGAGGCAGAGTAGGGCGGGTCATGACTTCGCCCACCTGGGAAAAAAAATTTGGCTTGCTTTATAGGTAACCTACTAGCAATTTTTTGGTCACTGTAACCCCAAATCAGATGAGCTCTTCAAACATCAGGGGAATTCGGCATTTGCCAGAATTCCCAGATGGTCCGAGCCTGCTTCAGGGCGTGTCAGTACACGGTGACATCACTGCTGGATGTGGTTTCTGTCTTGCTCAAGGACAATGCAACCTCCACTGGTAAAGATCCAATTAAAAACAAAATTAAAACTGTATTTATGGGGCACTTTTCATGTAGAAATGCAACACAAATCACTTTGCAAACAGGACTGTAAACAGTTAGAAGTGCTGTTTTACTGTGTATGTGTAAAAGTAACCTGATTCATAAAATGTATCCTGGAAAATGTCATTTCCATGAAAACAGGGTTTTTGAGAGACTGAACCGTAATTGCATACCAACTTGATTTTCTTTTCATGCTGGTGGTTGTTTGTCACGATGTTGTGGTTTACCGAGGTTGTTGTTGTTTACAGTTACACTGATGCATTTACAGTATGTCAAGAGTTAAAACAAAGCGCATGAGGAAAAGGGGGTTGAAAGGGGGAGGAAAGGGCAGAGAAAGAAAGAGCAAAAACAGACCAAAGATACTTGTGGTGAGAGGAGGAGGAGTGGTTTGAGACTGAAGCCTCATAAAAAGAACAATTTTGCAGTGGGTGAGGAAATAAGAGAGAAGGAGGGAGGGAGGGAGGCAGCTTGCAAAGGTTTTTTTTTTTTAGATAGAAATGAGCTGAGGGAAAAATATCCCCAACCTAATAAAATAATTTCTCCTTTACTGCCCTCCTCACTTCTCTCACCATTCTCTCTTTCTTCACGTTTTCACAATAAATGTTAAAAGGAGAAAGATTTTTTGTAGAAACCTGAACATACACACACAAGCAGTATACACACATGCAGAGAGCAGCCTGAGAGATGTTTCAAGAATACCAGATGCTCAGTTGGAACGTGCTTCTCTAAAAAATGTGACCGCTCCATCACTTTTTCCGGCACATGACTGCCGGCTCCACGTCCAAAACAACCATTCCTGGAGGTGGTGTAACTGTATCCAGACTGCTCCATCTGATGTGGCCGTCCAGCAGGCAAAGCCCTGGTGAAGACACACTGCAGATCCTTGTCACCTTGTCACACTTCACTCCTGTTTGTTTCAGCCTTCATCAAGTTTTAACAGGTTGAGATTAAACTTGAAGTGGAAACATTATTCTACTGTTTTATGCTGTAGTTGTTGTCAAAGCAATGGGGGTCCAAATACACACTAAAATACAACAAAATAAGTAAAGTACATTTTAAAAGGCTATGTCATTTTTGAATTGTGGTACTGGCAGATATTATTATCCACCAGAGCGGCACATTTTGGAGGGAGGACAAGAAAAAAAGTTGAAAAAAATACAGATGTTTTTCTGGCAGATCTGCTTCACAAGGGCTGAACCACTGTGAATGATGCAATCATCCCAAAAAACATGTTTTCTAAACACATTTGCCTCCAACTGCTGAATATTTGAAGAAATTGTGAAAGACTTTCTATGTGCAAGACTTTCAAAATAAAATTGTGAGATTTTCAAAATAAAATATAAAATGCTAAACAAACTGAGATATGCAATCAACCCAAACTGATATGTTTTCTAAATACATTTGCCTCCAACTGCTAAATATTTGGAGAAATGACAGTGAAAGACTTTCTAATTGTGAGCTTTTCAAAATTAAACTGTTAGATTTTCAAAGTAAAATATATAATAAAAAATAAACTGTGAACTGTGTAATCATCCCTCACAAACATGTTTTCTAAACATATTTGCTTCTGACTACTAAACGTGAGTAAAAATGGCAGTGAAAGACTATAAATCCGAGATTTTCTAAATAAAACTGAGATTTTCAAAATAAAATGTAAAATAATACAACCTCAGATTTGCATCATGCCCACTTTAGCACAAAATTAGCTCTGCCATGCTAACTGCCAAAACAGTGTATTGTGATGATGATAATATACTCTCAGTGAGCACTTTGGTACACCTCTGCAATCTTATACAATGATTGTGTGAATGTGGAAGAAATGGTGTAACAAGTTAGCGTAGTACTTTATAGCCTTAACATATCGCACAAAGATGGAACAGGATGGAAGGATACCATGAAGGCTTGAATTCAAGTAATCTGCTAAAATGTAAAACCTTTCAGAAATTAAGTAAAAACATTTATTTTTACCTAGACCACTTTGTATTTTGGAGTTTTATGGGATTAATAACAACAAGAATAGTGGGACTTTGTTCGCTCTTGGTGATTCTTCTTCAACTGATGTGAAAAAGAAAAAATCTGCAGAGTTGGCCTCAGTGATTTAATAAAGCCACACTGCCTGAAGAATAGTAAAGAATAAGAATAAATTGATTGATAGAGTTCTAGAGCTAAAGTATTACTTCAGGTTCTTGGGAATATTGATTATTTACTATGTTTAATCATTTCTGAGAGTAAAAGTGTCAAAAGTGTTTGTGTAAAAGTGAAACGTGAAAGAACGGAAAATCAAATATATAATACAAAAATATATGAATGTTTGTAGAAAATAGTTTAATTTCACTTTATCTAATGAAATACAAAAGTGAAAACAGGCAGGAAGAAAAAATCTCATTCCATTTTATTGATATGATCATCATTATAAATATCATTACCATTATCATTGTTATTAACTAAATGAATTCACCTTCAATTTTGATTTGTGTAAAAAAAAATCATTGAGCACCATCAAAGTTCATAAATAGCATTGTTTGTTATTCTGTGCCAACATCTGGGTAATTAACCCCCCTGATCTGATCTAATTCATCACATGCTGAGTGTAAACTGGGATTCATTTCCACCATTGTCACGTTATGCCTCTGTCCAGCAGGACTCCAAATGACAATGTACAAAAGCAAAAAAATAAAAAGCAAAAAAAAAGTCATTATAACTTTATCAGGAGAACAATAATAACAATAACCATACTTATAATAACAACAATTTCCCATAACAACGATAATAATTAAAGAATTGCACCATATTGTTGGAAACTGTACCGCTTATTGCAGCTCTGCTCATATTCAACAACAAATGTACTGGAATGTTTGTGAGACAAAACATCACGTTTTTTTAAGAAATATTTTTCCCGTCTGACTGCTTGCACTGAAAGAAAAAAGTATTGCCTGTGAATCAAGCTGCAGTTACTCACAGCAGCTGCATACAAATACAAAAAAAGATTCTACTTCTTGTACCAGAAAGAACCATCTTTGTTTTTAGATGTCGCCTCCAGCAGCCTCATGTTAAGCCTGACTTTTGAGGACATAATCTCAGCTAAACAAATACTAATTATAAATCCTACCTGTGCATGTTCAAAAGTCTGCATCACTTGATACTAACACTGTGCATAAGGGACATACTGTTATCCTCTGCCCCATCAAAGCCATCTCAAAAGGAGGCGAGTATTATAACTGGAAGCGAACATGGTCATCTTTAGAGTTTAAACAGATGGGAATCTTCTTAGTAATGAGGCTAGGTATCCTTTTAAATTTGATTTGCTTTGATTTGATTCTTTACAGTACCTTATTTTGAAAAACCCTTTTCTATTGAAGTGGGGATGTATGAGGGAGTTATCCATAGTTGGTGTATTTATGGTGTATTTTGGTGTATCTACAGTAGACAGTAGCATGCCCCCCATTTTGGGAAAGCAGACAGGTACACCAAGTTTTCACAGCTTTTTTGACAAGAAACTGTCATTATATAAGCCCAATATTGCTCTCCCCAAACCAAACAAACTCCAGTAGGGAAATCAATAATTTTACCTCAGATAACGTGGGAGTTACTGATCTTTGGCCGCCTCAGTCAGTTAGTTAGTTTATATTATTGTGTGACTTTAGTGTTTTAAAAGTTTAGTTTAGATTCACCGAAGTTGAATCAAAGAATGTTTTGTTGCTGAGCATGTCCACTGGAGTACAATGTTCAGCTTCTGTGCTCATCTCTCCTTCTCCAAACCATCTACCGTAGGTAATACACTGACTATGGATAAGTATTTCATAAAACCCCACTTCAAATAATCTGAACTATCCCTTTAATAAAAGTAGCCAAAATTCTCAAACACTGCGGCTGGCAAAACAAAGGCAACAGTACAAAAACTTTGCCTTAATAAAAGTCTATAATTAGTAACATTTCGCTTCAAATCTGGAACTACTTGATCAGAGAATAAGAAAACAAGGTTGCAAATCTGTCTAGACATTCAGTGCCAGCTTGTTTTTAATACAATGTGCAGTTTGCACGTTTTAGGCAGTAATAAAGAAGTGTGAGGTTCATTACCCAGCCCTGTTTAGTGGTAGAAAGGAAATCAGAGAAAAACTGCACAGCCGAATATTAAAACTTTGTCACACCGAAAAGAATGACTTTCAGAATAAAACTCCCAAAAACCCCCAACAGATTTTTTTGATTTTTGAGCAAATGTTTTTCAGGGATGATGAATTTCTGGGTAAACTGAGACACAGATTTCAAAATGAATCAGACAGCAGTTCAGCTGGAGTCGTCCAGTTAAAGGAGAGGAAGGGAGGAGGGATGTTTTTTCTTTTTAATATCTGGGATGTGAGAGAGGAGAGGTGGGAGGGGAGTCGCGGATGAGTCTCTTTGTATATTTCCCTTCTCTATGTGAGACTGAGGGTATGTTGTTAATCTCTGGACACAGAACAGTACATGTAAATAGTTAACATACAAATACACATTTTCCTGATTTCAGTTTCTAGGGCCTTTATCGTTTATTTCCTCTCTTTTGTGGCACATACAAACCACCCAAAACTTAACACATCTATCCCACATTTCTCCAGTCGCTCTCTCCTCCTCCTCCTCCTCTTGCATTTCTTCAGCCTCGGCCCTCGTTCCCTCTCTTTCTGTCCCTCTGTGGCAGTCTGTCAATCACCCCGTCGCTCTGTCTACACCTTGTCCAGCAGGGATCTCTGGCAGTAGAGGAGGCGTCGAGGCGTGCCGTACTTCCTGAAGAACAAAAGCGCTCCCAGAGTGACCACAACCAGCACCAGTAGGAGGAGAGGGATCACCACGGCCGCTGGCCCGGCGCCGCTCTGCGACTCGTCCACCTCGATGATGATCACCTCCTCTTCCCGACCCTTCTTGGGCTCGTCGCTTTCGCAGCCCATCCAGTCACTGAGCACAGACTTCGGGTAGCCGGACTCCACCTTCATGTACTGGTTGTTGAACTTCCAGTACTTGTTGGCTTTGTAGAAATAAGTGTAAGCTGCAGAAAATGGAAAGATAAAGAGATTAGAAGTTAGTTTAATGCAGAGGTGGGAAGAAATTAAATACAAATATTACTATACTTGAGTAGATTTTTCAGGTATCTGTACTTTGCTTGATTATTTATTTTTTTGACAACTTTTTACTTTTATTCCCTACATTTTAACACAAACATCTGTATTATCTACTCCTTACATGTTCAAAACAGGCTCATTACTTTAGTTTTAATGCATTTGGGAATCATTGACTTTTTTTTTAAATTTTGCATGCTGTCTTCCCAACGTCAAGACTTATTTCATCTTAAATATATGAGACACACAGAAAACAAACGAAAAATACAATTCGTTAGTCTATCCACACATGACTGATGCAACGAGACTGAAACAACATATAAGACCTAACAAGACAAAAAAGACATAACATGGCAAAAAGACATATTAAACCAAACAAACAAAAGAGCACAAAAAAGATGTAACAAGATAAAAGGATGCCGCAAGACAAAAATGATGTAGAAGACACAACAACACAAAAAAAGATGAAAAAGACGTACCAAGACGAAAGGACATAAAATACGTAACAAGACAAAAACAACATAAACAACATTACATGATAAAAAAAGATGCAACAAGTCAGAGACCGTGGACAGAAGGTAATTTTTTGATTACAGATTATTTTCACCTGCCCCTTCCCTGTGAATTTAATCTTGTGTCTCTCCCTCCGCAGTTGCAAGTTTGTCTTTGTCTCTTGTCAAGCGTCTTAACTTTTGTGTTTTCCCCAGTGTTTACTCGAGTTTTTGGACTCTCTTCTGGAAATATATGAAGTTTGGATTTGGATTTTGCCCACTGATTTGGATTTTGCTTGCTGATTTGGATTTGTTTGCCTTTGGACATTTTGATCGTCTGCCTTCCTTCTCCCAGTAAGCTTTTGTTTTTGACTTTGTATTTGGAGTTTTCTCCAATAAACCTTTGGAGCTGCATAGCTTTGCCTTTGGAGTCTGCATTTTTGGTCCATTACTACGACTACTGTGACAATTTTCTGTCCATCTGCTATTCATTAATTGACTCATCTTCTTTGCTCTAACTGTAAACAACATAAAAAGTCTATCCTATAAATATTCACATGATCAGTTAAACTTACATCCATCTTCGCTCATGATGGCAGCTTTAATGTTTTCCGGTGCACCGCTCCACATGCTGATGGGCTTTGGATAACCACTGTCCACGGTGCGAGTCTGCTCGTTGAAACGGTAATACCTGCAAACGACACAAAGATACAAATCTGTCAGTCATTTTCTCAAGTAATTGTTTAGTTTTTTGGTCCATAAAATGTCAGAAAATAATGAAAACTGTTGTTTCAGAAAAATGTTTCCCAAAACATGACGTCCTCAAATATCCACAACCCAAAGATACTCAGTTTACTGTCATAGAGGACTAAAGAAACCAGAACATTTTGGCATAAACACCAAAAAATGACAAAAGTGTTTAATCGATTATCACAATAGTTCATTTAGTTTTCAGTTCAGATTCACTTAACAGTTTAACCAATCGATTAATCAGTTTGACAGGGCGATGCGGCTGTAGAACACTAAAACTCCAGTTCTCAGCACTGTTTTTGAGAATAGTGCTTGTTGCTCTCATTAGTTTTGGTTGGTTCGGTTTAGGCATGAGAATGTGATAAGGAATTATAAAATTATAATCCTGCTAATAGTCCCCATATTTACTAAATGTATCTATAATCTGATTAGGTATTTTTTCCTGTAACTGTAATGGCATAAAGTTACCTTTTCTTGTATCTTGTTACAAATTATCTGTTAATTAGCTAGCAAGCCTGCCAACTAAATACAGGTAAAAATACCCCCAAAATAAATGAAAATAGAAAGTCTGTGCTGCTGCTTGTGTTAACAATAATTCTCTGGTAAACTGAATTGAAGACAGGAAGGACAATGTGTGAGTCAGAGGACTGAAATGTGGGACACTACCTTCATAACAAACTCCCAGATGGGCACGATAAAAGTACAAGTTGTTACAAGTTACAACTGTACAAAAGTATGAGCAGGACTTGTTTTGGTAAAAGGAAAAGAGATTCAATCTTTGCATGGATGCTGCAAGAATGCTTCATTGAAAAGCTAGAGCCGAATATCTGTATGTCTGTCTAATCTGTGAATGTAAGCTGATGATGAAAAAGTATTTACAGTCGTCTGTCCTTTGTCCTTTAAATCTGCTTAACTTTTCTTTTGAAAGAAGAAACATGTTTTCTCTGGCAAATCAAAGGCAGAAAAATCAGATTATAGGTTAAAAAAAAACAACCTAAACAAAGGATGGACTCACTTGTTGCCTCTGAAGAAGTATGTCTGCCCTGTTGGTGTGTAGAAGAGAGCGGCGTCGATCTTGTCTTTGGGTAGACCCGTGCCCAGGTCTTTAAGGCTCTTAGGGGAATCCTTGTCCATGCTGGACTCACTGAAAACCCAGTACCTGTCACCTGAAGAGGGAAGAGGAAGAAAAACAGAAACATGAGAAGAAGCAAGACAGAAAACAGAAAAGGAGGAACCATCAGAGGAAAAAACAGATCAAAGACGGTCTGTCATAACCGTTAACACATGAAATTCATCACTCGAGCGGCCGCAATCTGGTTTCAATCTCATCTCACATGGAACCTACCCTTGAAGAAGACAAATTTCCCATCATCCCTCTCGTAGGCAGCGTTGATGTTTGAGGGCAGGCCCTTCCAGAAGTGGCTGATGGTCATCGGGTAACCAGTCAACACCTTGTTGTTACGCACACGCCAAAACCACTTGTCCTGCAAACAAACACACACACACGAATAGATTAGAAATACAGCAGAATACACTCCAAGATGACACATTATTTTGAAGGAGTTCAATATAGTGCAAGCTACAGTGCATGGGTTGAGTTTAAATAACCACAAAAGATGAAAAAAAAAAGCCTTGAAGAACCTCAATAGGTCTTTTTCACAGAGAACATTTTGACATGTGACAGTAGGAAAAGCACAGGTGTAAGAAATAAAAACTAATAATGACTAAATTCCATTTAGCTGCCTCAGTTTCAGGGTCCGGGTATTATACATGCTGGCTCACTGACTGACATACAGGGACACTTGAATAGGACAGAACTATCTTTAATATTATTAACACCTGTGCTTTTCCTGCTGTGGGAAAAGTCAATAATCTGGTCTCCGAGAACATTTGAATATTCGAGAAAAAAAAGGGTCCTCTGTACCTTAAATACAAACTTTTCCCCTCTGAGGACAGCGATGGTGTCAAAGTGTCCCTCACAGATGTCTGG
>JAJHUR010091057.1:0-17843 GCA_027495735.1 Lutjanus campechanus
GAAGAATTGCACACAGAACAGTATGAAAACAATGGACTTGGTTGAGGAAATGGAGAGGAATTTCCTCTGTCAGGTCTTGTATTATGTCATACTACTGCATATTAATATGATAAATTAATATTAACTGGGAAACGTGTTTTTTGCAGGATGAAATTTGAAAGTTAAGACCAAGGAAGCCCAGCGGGTGGTGTACTGTTAATTCAGGTTTTGGAAGAGTTCATGTAGGTGTCTGAGGACGGAGGGAGAGTGGCAATTAGTTGTGCAGCTCACTTAATGATGTGCCTCTTGAACAAATTCACCCATAGCTTTGCCAGATCATAATCAGCAAATGAAAATACTATATTAAAAACACTGTATTTTATTCTTATACACCGTATTTGCTACTTGAACACAATCTTTTGATGCATTGTCAGCACCATGTCTGCACTATTAAAAATAAGAATGTTGTCAGTAAAGTTAGCATTGGTCTAAGCAGCAAGGGAATTCAACTAATCAGCGCTACCTCTGATTCTTGAAGGTATGCCTTTCAGCACAAAGCTTTGGATCTGCTACATTCTCACAGTCATTCAAACAGTTTCTTCACTAATAGGCAGACTGCTTAAAATTCAGTATTTCTGTCAAAGAGCCTAAGGCTTTCATTAAATGTAAATTGAGCTCATAAAATAAAAACAGACCTAAACTGGTGTCACCAGTTTGGGATTTGATTAACCATTGTGTATGAGTCACGGTTTAAAATGGCAACGACTCATTGCTAATGTTTGCGACGAAAAATCTGTTCCATTTACGTCTCTCTGTACATTGTAGTTCATCAAAGATCTCAGCAACAGCTCCCACACTTCTTTGATGCATCACTTAGAAATTCAATGAGGGGAAACAATCCATCAAGGACATTTAATGAGAGGAAATCTATCTCATCGCGAGTCAATATCGTGACACTTTCAACTGACTGTTAACATTTTAAATAACAAGGATACTTTCTCCACATTTCGTGGCTGCCCAATTTGGTCTCATCACTTGCAGCTGGGGTTGTGTGTTGTGCTGTGTGTGACAGAGCTCAGCAGAGCCCTTCTCTCTCCCCTCTGGGTGCCACACTGGTATTATTGGAAATAATGGAGTGGTTATAGCCAAGGTGAATTATTGAGAGGGGACTGGGGGAGGCAGAGGGGGAGCAGTAGGAGAATGATAAGGGTGGCATTCAAATACAGAGCAAGTGAGTCATGGAAAAAGCAGGAGCAAAGAAAGATGAATACAAAAAGTAAATGAATGACAGAATGGTGCACAAAGTCTGAGATAAAATGAAAAAAGGAGAGAGGGGGTGCACAAAAGGACATGATGAGAAGCTTTTTGGCCACAAATAACTCTTTTAAGATTGTAGAAATAGGTATAGATTTTAGAAAGAGAAAGGGGGGTAGTGGGTGAGAGTTGGGAGGGGCAGAATTAGAGACGTATTGAGTTGGCAACAAACAGCTTATTTCTCAGCCCTTGCCTCCCTGCAGTGGATTTATAGCTGTTGCAGTGGCCTTTGGGCTCCAGGCTGTTCTCAGCAGGAGAACCTTCTAGCATTGCGCTCCCTCTGCGCTGTCAGCGTGACACTGCACACACACACACACACACACACGCACACACACACACACACACACGAAGACACAACAAAAGGTTTGGGAGAGAAAGGGACACACCAACAACAGAACAACAAATGTGTACGGCCATTTTGACACACAGAAACAGATAGATAGACACACACACACGTGAAATCAAAGTATGCACACTCACACATATACACACGTACTTTTCACAAGCTGATCCTTCCAGTCTCGCCTGCCTTGGGTCACACACATGTGCCACAACCCTTGTAGGAATCCTCAATGAGCATCTATATTGTGTAAACAGCACAGTAAAGATAGCCCTGGGCTAAGAGTTAACCCTAGGATAACTTAGCCCCTTTTCACACACACACATTGTTAGCCCTGGGCTAAGCTAAGCCCAGGCCTGCATGATTCACACTGCACTTCTAGCTCTGGTTTAAATGTGCAACTGATGTGAACATTTTAGCATTTTAGAAGGCTCACTCCTACTCCTTTGATCTTTTAGGCCTGTTTCACACTTGTAGCTTTTATCCCTGGGTTTAGTAAATTTTTAGGGAATAACCCTGCAAACTGGGGCAGGGTTGGTCAGCCTTAGGCTGGAGTTGTGGTTAGCCCATTTTGGAATGTGGCAGGATTGTGCCACATTTTGCAGCCTGTGGCTAACAGCTCGCTTAGCATAGGGCTAAGTGCAGTGTGAAAAGCCCTTTTCTGGTTTCTTTTCTCACTTGCTCAGGCCTCCACTATTCTCAGATTTAATAAGCAACCAGGGGATGCGATGAAACTGCTCTGCTGTTTATGGGCTTGACAAGCCTCAGTCAATCTTCCATTCAAAATACCTGAGAAGGTCCTTTGATTGATTGAAACAATTTTGGTGCCATTGAATCAACTTGTGTGAAAATGAGGACCAACAACCACACCTCGGTAGCCTAAATCAGCAGTCAGGGCAAAGTTTGGTCTGCATTCTTGTTGTAGATTGCAGAGAACCTGTGGTTTTGGGCCTCAGCCCTGTAGAAATGGAGGCTTCACCACATGATGAAGACAAGATACCACTTTCTCTCATCTTGGCCTCCAGACTTTGCTCCAAATAGGTCCACTGCCACTATGGGAGAAGGATCTCTAACTTGCTGAAAGCTTCTTAGAAACATGTAGTACTTCTCAAGGTACGCCACTTCCCTTTTTCCTTCTTTTGCTGGTCTGCAAAGTAACTCTGACTGTCTTATACATCTGTGGGTTGGTTAGACCACTCTGTGAGTAAAATGATCTCGGACAGCGACTACAAGTGTCTTTGGAATCTATCCTGGACTCAGCATGGGACCTCCCACACTTTGGGACATGACAGACTGCTCTAACAAAGGTATTGTTTGTGCATGGGCACTTTCCACAGAAAGGTCTCTGCAGTTTACAGAGATGAACTGCAGCCTCTTTGTCCATCTCCAAATGAAGTTTGCACAAGTCACAAGTTTGAGATACCTTTGCTACTCTCAGGCCCACTGAAAACAATTGGGGCAGTCGCTTTTCTGAGGCCATTTCCTTTCTCAAATTTGCCTCCTTTGAGGGACTATGATGAAATTCTTTCACATGTGTCCAGATCATAAGGAATTCCCCACAGTTTGCCGGGATGTCTGGAAGGTGATGACCATTGTGGCAGAATGAATTGTGCTCACTCTGCTCCCGCCTTTCCCACCTAGGTTACTCAACTGGGTCCATGAAGGTTTTTACGGACCAGCTCACTGGTCCAACCTGGTCGACTTCCAGATTCACCCTGACTTCCTGATTCCTCACTCAGTTAGCTGGTGAGCAAGCAGGAAGTTGCTGCCACCACTCGTGCAGGATACGGCACGCTGGAATATTTAGAATACTGACTGTCAGAGGGAGGTGTCATGGCCAGGCTTGCTGGCTCCCATCAACCTGATCCATATTCATTTAACCTCCCAGGAGGAAATAGACTTCTTCTTTGCAGAGATTCAGGCGGCATCTGTCATTCCTACTCATGACAGACAAAGGTGATTTTACTCTGTGTACTCCTGGCCCTCAAGAAGATGGGACGTTTCAGACACATTCTGGATCTACAAATACTGAACTAGTTCATGGGCTGCAAGACGTTTAGTATAGTAACCATCAGGAGGTTACTGGAACCGGTTCAGCCAGGTCACTGGTTCACCATTGTTGTCTTGAAAGATGCTTACTTTTATGTCGAGGTGGCTCAGAAACACAGCTAGTTTCTAGGCTAACATTTCGGTGCTCCATCGCTCCCCATTCTGTTAGCAAATGTGTGGATTTAGCACTACAGCCACTACTCAACCATGTCATGAGGGCCTGCTTCTACCCCAGTGACTTCATTGTCAGGGTTCAAACACTGAGCCATTTTTCACAGAGCCCAGTTGATTTTTCACCTCATCATTTTGAGGTTTGTGATGAAGATCACCCACCCGCCATGCCAACTGACAGAATATCTGGGAGTCAAGCTTGATTCCACCAAGCTGTGAGTGTCTGTCAGAACATATACAAACAGGACATCCCTGCTGCAGGCAGTTCACAAATTGCGACAGCGAGTGATGTTGACAGCACTGACTGTCATGCGGGTGCTGGGGCTCACAGCAGCAGCTCACCCAGTTGTTCCACTGGGGCTATTGAACATGTGCCGCCTGCAGAGGTGGTTTACCAGTCTCCACTTCCACTGCCATGAAACACGTGTGGCCTGATGACCACTGCCTCATCAGTGCATTATGACCTGTGCTGTTGGGACTCCCACGGCATCTTTTATCTGGAAAACCATTGGACCAAGTTTCCTCACACTTCGCAGTTGTCACAGGTGTGTCCCTGACTTGTTCAATGACATCTATTTCCCCACTTTCTGCTGCATTGTATCTGTCTCTCTCATGCTACTGTTAAAGTGCCTGCAGAAGTTGTTTCCTCTTGTCATGAGGGTTTTGGCAACAGATGTCTTTGCCTGTCCCTTTGTGAAATGTTCCCTGCAGGGAGGTTAAAAGGCAATGCCCAGTGATGCTTGCCTCTGTCCCTCAATGGAAACTGCCAATGATACTCAAAGCTTTCATGAAGGATCCTTATTAGCTCCTGGAGCACTCCTCTCTGAAGACACTGCTTGCACTTGACTTCAGCTAAGGGAGTGAGTGAGCGTTTCATGGAAACCGCAGTGGTGCTACTCTCAAACAAACCACTCCTTTGTTCAGGTCAAGAAAAGTAAAACTGGACGCAAACCCGCATGGGGAACAGGGAGGCAAAATTACATCTGCTAACCCAATACGTCTATTAGTATATGTTAGCATGTTCGTGTACTATGTAGATGATGTGGCTGGTAAAGCCCTATCCAATAAGTGCCTGACTAGATATGATATGATATTTACAGCATCATCATAGTCTGCAACCTGTCTGCTCTTAGCCCATGTTTCTGCATGCAGGGGCGACTCAGGAAAGGGTGTGTATGTTACTCAGTCGTATTACACCTGTGCACTTTCATTTTTGAGCAGCCTGCTTTATGAAAAGAGTGTGTCAGTAACCCCCCACCTAATATCAGGTGGCAAAATGAAATACATAAGATTAGGTTAGCCACTTCACCCATAGTCCAGGAGGACTCGGGGAGTGAGATGGGCAGGATGTCATAGCTATGGTCGCAGCCGGTTTAATTAGCAGATTACTGAGGTGGGGTTCAGCTCCCTTCTTCTCCGCTCAAGCTTTCTAGGCTATAAAATAGTGGGAGGTCTGCGCCGACTAACCTGTAGCCAATCCAGATCAGTGGGGCTGTCTCTGATGACTGAAAAAAAGTTATATTGTACTATTGTACTTCCAAACTAAGACCAAGTAAGAAGTTGTTATTAATTTTCATGAGAAGCATCAGCTTTGATAGGAGTCTTATTTCTGAGCAAACATTAGTTTCGCAGTCAGAAATATAATGTGAAAATCATGCAAAAAGGCTTAACCCAAAAACCTTGTCAGCATAAGAAGCAGGATTATTTGAAAAATGCTACAATTACACCTCATATATCAATGTATCACCTCAAATCATCCCACAAAATGAATGCTCCTCACTGAAAACCTTACTAGTTAGCTTTTGTCTATGTTGACAGCATATACTCCTCTCTGCTCCTCCTGCTGAAATGTCTGAGATGTTGTTTTTGTCTTAGATGACAACCAAGTCCCCTCCAATCCAACTGCATTTCACATCTGGCTGTGTGTTCACCAGCTGCAGCCTGCAATATAAAGTGCAATATAAAGGTCTAATTCCAGCCTGTAATATAAGGTGCTGGAATGGTGATAGATCCAAGGTCCTACAGAAAGCTGTGACACACACACACACACACACACACACACACACACACACACACACAAACACATTGTGAGTGTGTGTCTCAAGTGTCACAGTCTCATAACCACACAGAGTGCTTGACGTCCTGCCCTTGACACTCTTACAGACAGCAAACACTTTTCCATCCACAACAGGGCTGTGTGTTCGTGTGTATGCGTGTGTGTGAATATTTCAGAGTGTAAGTGGAAGGGTCCATCCTCCTTAACACCCAGCCAGTGGGTTAATAAGCACTGGTGTGTATCCGGCCCTTCTCTAAGTGTTTTCACCTCTGTTCTGGACACTTGGTGTTTATCTCTGGTTCCTGTGACTCTGCACCATTGACTGTTCTCTGTCTCTGTCTCTCTCAGACATCAGACATTATTCTCAGCTCAGTTTCTGATTTAAATCAATTATTAATGCATCCTTCCTTACCTTTCTTGTTTATTCTCTCTTCTCCCTATCTTCTCTCTTTCCGCTTCTTCATTCCCCGTGTGACTACTTCTGTCTGCCTTCAATTTCTGTTTTATTTTTTTCTCTCACACCCCACTGACAGTTGCTGTCTTTCTCTCTGATGTTTGTTTCCCTGGGTCTCCACCGCTGTCACGGCAGGAGAGAGGTAAAGGCACCGGAGCTGACAGCAGTACAGAGGAATGGCAGGCGATGTGGTCGCAGGGTCCATAATAACCTGTGCATGTCCCCATCAGATCCCTGCTCTGGCATCCTGACCACGGGTAAGAGGAATGTCACAATATTATTAAAACTGCTAAAGGAGAATGCTGGTGTTTTTTAAAATCATTTCTATTAACCCTGCAGTATATAGAGTTCCAGAGAGGTTCTTCCTGAAGGGCTGAGGTTCTACCCAGAACCATTTGCTGCTGAAAAACCCTTTTTTGAAGAAAATGTTCATCAATGGTTCTTTGCAAGACTATGAAAACTTTTCGGAAGAAAGATTTCTTAAGGATTGTTAAAATCATCTTTTATGGAGGTTTGTTGGGCGTTCTTTGTACCATAAAGAGTTCTCAGTAGAACCGCCTATGTGGGTTTTAGATAAAACCCTTTGAATATTAAAGAGTTCTCGGAGGAACCCACTTCGTGGCTTGTAAACAAAACCCTTAGAATATAAAAATCTTTTTGATAGAACACCCTGGGTGGGTTCTGGTTAGCACCCTTAGAGGGTGGAAAGGTTCTAGTTAGAGGCCCTAGAGAAAGTTCTGATTGGAACCATTACACCACAGACAGGTTTTCTACAGAACCCTTCTTGTAGCAGTGTTTTAGATCCCTCTTGCTGGGCTCTAGTTGAAACCCTTGGAATATGTTAGGGTTCTTGGTGAAACCCCTTAGCTGGGTACTAGATAATATCCTTGAAATATAAAAGGGTTCTTGCTTGTAGCCCCTAGTTGGGTTCTCGATGAAACCCTTACAAGGTGAAAAGGTTCTGGATGGAACCCCCAGAGAGTTCTCTGAGTGGAAACAATACACCATAGAAGGGTTCTCTGTAGAACCTCTCAAAGGGGGTTCTGTGTAAAACTGATGACAAATGGTTCTTACTATGGGGCGGAGGTTTAGCTCAGTTGGTAGAGCGTCCGCCCCATGTACTGAGGCTGTTAGTCCTCTGCAGCGGCCGCTGGTTCGACTCCCGCCTTCGGCCCTTTGCTGCGTGTCATCCCCTCTCTCTCTGCCCCATTTCCTGTCCACTCTTCAAGCTGTCCTATCCAATAAAGGCAAAATGGCCAAAAAAAAAAAAAATGGTTCTTACTATAACCCTTTGAACTCACTGAAACGGTTCTGAGTGGAACCTTTGTAAAATGTTCTACCAGGAACCAAAAAAGGTTCTTCTATTGCGACAAGTAGAAGAACCCTTTATGGTTCTAGTTAGCAACTTAATATCTGTGTCTCTGTTTATGGCTCTCAAACCAAATCCCACTGGCCTATTTAATTTGTAATCTTTAAGAGCAGGTCATGAATACTTACATTTTTAATAACGGCTGGATGATTTTCTAAAACAACTGGGAATGTTAGATTTTAGTAAACGCCTCTCAAACAGGAGTAAATAGTGCCTTTGCTTTGCTTGTGAGAATTTATGGTAGTATGATGGTTTATGTGGGATTAATTAAAAAAAACTAAACAGTGCACATTTTCATCATAATGCAGAAATGAGCCATTATTTATTCAACAAAACCTAATTTTTGCCTGCAGCCTGCATCAATGTAGTGTCCTTGATCTGTAAATACATGCATCATTGTGTCAAAGTTTTTCTACTTTGTCATATTACACACTCTAAATCAACATTTCATCCTCTATAATAATTATTTAACATCCCCACCAAAACATATCAATAAATAGATGCACTTCTTATTATCAGCCATGGGCGGAAATCGTGTTCAGTGATGTACACATGGATGAGTCCCAACACTGTCATTACTAGTGTTGCGCATAATTAGAGCAGATCGTACGCTCTCTCTGGGGGCTTGTTTGACTTACAAAGATCACATTGACATTTTCTAGAGACAAGTACTTTATGTTGAGCCTCATTTATTTTGCTCTTCACTAGTATTAATAACCTGAACATCAGATATTGAGCCTACAGGGAAAAGAATGAACCGTGACTCTCAAACTACTTTGAAATGAGTCAGAAGTCAGAGCCTGTTTTTCATTATACAGTAATTGTCATGTGGGTGAATGATTCCATAATTTTATGATTTTTTTCCCCCACAATCCTTCAAATGTTTAATTTTTCAAAATGAAAAAAAGTTCTGCTTTGCCCTCAGAAAACATCTGATTTGATAAGACTGAATGGGACTTCCAGAAATCAATCAAATGATCAATGATCAATCTCAGCCGTGTACCAACTCCAAAGTATATATCTGTACTATAAAACATAGACAGCAGTAAGTACTACTGCCACAACACTTACTAAAATCAAGACAGTAGTAGTATGCACAATGGCTTTGTACAGCAGCTGAGAGAGGTCGTGCTTGCAATTTTTTTTAATGCTGTTATCTCTTGTTCCATTATCTCAAGAAAACATACTTTGTTATCTCAACATAATGAGACAATCAATCTATCATTAAAAAAAAACAAAGGTTGTTTCCTCTTATTACATATACTGTTTATCAGAGATCAGGAGTGCCATGCCAGCATGCAGATGCTATCTTAACTGCAAAAACTGATTGAAGCTGAAAATGTCAGGTCAAGGAGTACCCATTATTGATTAACACAGCAGACTGTAGGCTTCTTCAATCAGGGTTTAACACAGGCAGAAATTGCATTGTCTCTTTTTGTAAGAGATAACATTCAGATCAGAGTCCTTGTCATTTAAAGTCCACATGAAAGAGAAATCAGAGTGCTGTTTGCTTCCAATTATTGACATGTTTCCTGTAAAAACAGGCAGCTAGAGAGGGACTTGTGTGTCCGTGTGTGTGTTAACACTTCTCTTCCCCGGCTGTGCAGCTACGGCGCTTCATTAACCCAGCTGACTCTTCCCAGACCAAAAACTTCCAGTCAGACAAGACAGGGACAGAACACAACCTCCAGCAGAGTTTTGACAAAAAGAAATACAATACAAAGGTGGTTTTTTGCCAGGTTTGGTACCTGGCACCCTGGAGCAACAAGTAAAGCCATCTTTCCATTAGGGAACGCCATAAATGGCCTCAGTACTGGATACCCTGTCTCTCTCTCTGAGGCTGTGGTCCGTTCTGCTCTAGTCGTGATCACTGGGAGGCTGCTGAGCCCCGTTCTGTTGCCCCCCAACGGCAGCTAAGTTAGCAGAAACTCTGTAGATCACACAGAGTTGGAGCAGCTGGAGGAAATCAGAGGGAAACTAGAAAGCATGTGCTCCGTATCCAGTTTCACTCAAATCAGTGAATAAACAGCACAGTGAATGTACAGTGACGTTAATCAGTGTTACCCAGCTAGCAAGCTAATGAATCGTAGTCATAGCTTTGCACCGCTAAAAAATTGAAGTTGAAGATTGATGGGTGGATGTCATGATAATATTAGCTGAAACTGGATGGTTCTGGCTTATGGAAGCACCTGTGGAATTTTGATTTACAGGAAGAAAACACTATTGGATTTTGATATAAAAAATACAAAGAAATTGATTTTTGCATTCTTTGGTATATATTGTGAAATAGTTGCACAATATGACTTGAAGCCATTTTTCATCTTGACTATAAGGAGAAGACTAACCCAGCTGCAACTTCAGAGGCAAAGTTACTGCGGTGAAAAGTCATTTTCTTGTGATAAATTATCCCATGATCTCTAGAAATTGGTCTTTCTACTACTTGCAAGCATGATCATTCCCGGCTTCTGTAGGATATGGGACATGAATTTTTTTTGTCATTCTGATAATTTGGCATTGCGTTGTCTCCAGGGGTGAGCATGGAAGATGGTGAAAACTGGTGCTCTCAAATCAACAGGCTGCAGCAGCTGCTGGATAAACTGGAGTGTCAGGTATGAAACGGCTCCCTCCATATGTTTTGAAGTTGAATACATTGTATTTATGAAAACAGACTGAATCTGAAAGGTCAAACAAATATGAGATTTAATATTTTGACTCTGTGGTCCTGGTGATCACCCATAGATTAAATAAATGCAGAATGTTCCCATGAATACAGATACAGCATGTGACAGTCTCAACATTTAATGGAATCAATTTGATGGGAAAGGGTGTGTGGGCAATTTGTCGTACTGTCGCAGGCCTGCCACATCATTCTTTAAAACATTTTCACCATAATTTGTGACAAATTATGCAAAGAATATGCAAAATAGTAACGCCTAATGCATTAGCTTTTCATTATTTTGTTTTGGAGCACAGAACATTGAGATGTTAAGAATAATGAGAGGTGCTTTATTGGGGCTATACAAACAGCACTGCAAACTGTGTTTATCTTTAAAGCAATACCTGCAAACCTGACTGCAAGGCTACATTTACACAACTGTGAGACTGCTTACAATATGTGTCGTTTAGGTGTTGTGTTTTCATCATTGTATGTCTGGGACAAGGTCTCAGCTTAGTGCTCGAATGCTTTCAGGCCTGATGTGGAAAACGACAGACCTGTTGTATATTTTCAGTCACTTAGGCCGTGGGCCTCGTCTATTATATGATATGTTGTGATTTTCTATTCAATTTTGCACTGACAGCATAATGCAGAGCATGGTTTTGTATGTCTGTGATGATCACAACAGACAAAGAGTGCACTCACAGCATGAAAAAAAACAATGCTTTTCCAAGAGGAGTTCTGTATCTGTCACCTGTCTACCTCTCATCTCTCATTCTCTACATCCTATGACCCGTTCTCACTACTACGTCTCAAAACCTCTTTCACGCTCTCCTACCCCATCTTCTGCTCCATCTCATTCTCTCTCTCTGTCTGTTCTTTTCTTTATTAACTCCCGTTATTCCCATCTTTTGATGCTCATTCTTTCCCCTCCTTTCAGTCTCTCTCGAAGCATTTTTTTCTCTCTCTAGTCCTCCGTTTTGACAACCCAGAGGGATTCAGAGCGCAATATCAAAGCAATTCATAACCTGCAGGATGTTCTGAGTGCAATATCCATCCCCACACCTCGACACCAACACCATCACACACAACCTGTGTCCATCCTGCTAGCTTTTTTTGCTCTCTGAAATGCAACAGAATGAGTTTTTTGCCTCAAAGGTTATTTTCCTTCTGTGTGCGTGCACACACACACACACACACGCACGCATGCATGCACGCGCACACATACAGGCAGACACACACACACGCACACACACACATACATGCACGCACACACACACGCACACAAGTACCATGACCTTTAAGATGGAAAGCTCTTTCTGTATTATTACATTTACTATATTTCATTATTCACAACGCCATATCTTTATAGACTACATACTGTAGTCTATTTATCATACAGAGAGTTGCAAGAAATGTGTGGTGAATGGCATGTTTTCCATTTGTGTTTCTTTAAAAGCAGAATTTTAATCTACTCTCTGTAGTGTGGGTATGACTTTATATCATTGTTCCATTACTCTGCTATTACAGAGTAATCTTGTGGGGTTTTAGCTACAAGTGACACAACTGAATTATTGAATGAATGGATATAGCCTTTATAGCCCTGTAGGGAATTTATGTTGGACAATGGTTTCTGAAAAATCACACACATACAAATGCCAGATATCAAATACCAGCAGAGCAAAAGAAAAAAGGTATTCTGTATCACAGTAACAGTTGTGATTCACATACCAAGTCCATTTACTTTGCCAAGCGACTATTTTAACGTACCTCATTTTTCCTGCAGCACGCAAACAGGTGCAATTTGACCAAAGGTGCAAGTGTGCAAATATACTCAAGGCAGCAGTACTCTTAGTACTTTTATTATTATGTAACATAACCCAAAATTTACTTTTCTTAAATCCTGCACACTTGTCTGTGTTCCAATAACAGTTGAGCAAGCTTGGTATTTGGTGGAACCTTTGTCAAATTTCTTCTTTGCTGTTTCCTGTATATATGCTTGGGGCCACTGTGGGTCATCCGCTAAATGGAAGACTGGTGGTACATGCAGTTTTTTGAGCAATGTATGCTGCCAAAGCCCCTGCTTATTTTAGCAAGAGGATGCCAAGACACATTCTGCCACAGCAAGGCTTTGTAGTAAAACAGTTTAGCTATGAGACTGACCTGCCTGCAGTCCAGACCTGTCTCCAATCGAAAATGTGTGGTGCGTTACGAGGCACAAAATATGACAAAGGGAGACACTGGACTGTTCATTTCCTGAAGTTGTACGTCAAACATGATGGGAAAGAATTTCACTTTCAAAACTTAAACAATTAGTGTCCTCAGTTTCCAAACACTTACTGAGTTTTTTGTTAAACGAAAATGGCAAGAATCACAGTAGTAAACGTGCCCCTGTCCTAACATGTTGCAGGCATCACATTCAGAATGTGTATATTTACAAAGTTTTTTGGGATTGGGGTTGTAGAAAATATCAGATTTATAAAGTAGATTCAGTTTATTTATAAATACAAAGAAAACAAGTTGCACATCAGCATTTTTCCCTTCTTACAGTAATTACAGATGGGTTCATTGGTTATTATAATTATTTATGCCCATATGCCCTCTGACATCACTAAATCTTCTTACCCAGATGTTTAACAGAACCAAGGTTTTCTTTTCATATTTTGTTACCGTCTTGTTTCAGGGTCCCAAGTTGGAGCCACTGAAAGAGGACTCACTGGCCAGCACGTACAAGTCTGTAAGTCAGTGATTTGTTCACTTTTAGCTGCAGGGACAGCTTGAACTCTAACCTTTAGTAAAAACTACATCTGTGCTCATGTCTTCCCTAAAGTATTTTGTTACAGACGTGACCTAGTCTGTGTGTGTGGTTTCAGCAGCATATATGCTGCTCAATGATCAGAAATGTTATTGAAATATTATAGGAATATTACAGGCAGCAGCATGTTTCAGGAATCCTTTTGTTCTTCCACCACTACTCTATAGAGTATGTAGTTGAGTTAATATTATAGATCTGAGACAAAACGGACAAAAGGACGTGACTTTAGAAAAAAGCACAATTACAAATTAGGTTGCTACTTCAGCACCATGGTCAGCGCCATGGATTTACCAATACACAGCACAGGTAGTGATAGTTATTGATATATCAGAATCATGATCAAGACCATAGATTTGAACTTGTACAAACCTCAGTCAGATAAAGGATCAATGAGTCAGGCAAACTAGACTAACACAGAGAGGCAGGATGGCAGGTTAACATTGCATTACATTCATTTTTGGTCATTTTGTTAACAAGTGGAATGTCCTAGAATACAGACACTCTTGCACTAAATTGTTGAGAAAGTAAAGAGGGCACCAGGATGACGTGGTGCATTAGAAGACCTCAGTTCCCAGTGGAGGACACTGAATCACTGACACTTGCAGGGATGTTGCTCATTTTCTGGGCATATTGATTGATAGAGGAAAAAAAAAAAAAAAAAAAAAAAAATATATATATATATATATATATATATATATATATATATATATATATATATATATATATATATATATATATATTAATTGTGTCTTTGTCTTTTCTTTTCCTCTGTCGGAAGGTCCATGGGTTGATATGGAAAGTTTTTGAAACACTTCAATTGCTCATTTAGTGGATAAGTAGTAGAGAGAGTGTCCTGTGGAAATGAAGGAAATTAAAAACTGAGTGTACTCAGTACACAGTGACGTTGATCTTAATCCTTTTGGATAAAAATGTTATCACCTCATCATTTTATCCAATTAGACATTTGTGTGTAATTTTGTCATAATTGGCATATAAAATTTTGAGCTGATTTTTCAAGGTTTTTCAATAGTTAATTCTTCAGCATACACTCATGAATGTGCACCAAAAATAGGCTGCTCAGTCCAGTAGTATTAGAAATTAGCTGTGAATAGGCTGTAGATCCACACACACACAGAATCGATTGCATGATCCCCGCCTGGCTTACGCCTGGTGGGGATAATAACCTGCAACACTCACTGTTAGGATGGTTTGTCTGGGGACAGTGGCCACTGGCTGCGGGGGAAGGTTAAAGGCCCTGTGTAGACACCACACAGAAGAACCCGAGCTCGTATTAAACATTGATTTCGGGAAAACCGGTGTCATCTCTTCTTTGGAAACTCCACAATAATCATCGTCGTATCACTGACTTACTGTGAGTTTTCATTTAGTTGAGAAGGAAAAGCTGTGTTAGGCTACGAAGAAAGTGACAAACAAATGGGATGGCGTCCCCCCTTCATTCACCCTCAAACCGCCGACTGCTGATATGAGATGTGTAAAACTGTTACCTGGAGTACTGACCATTTTGTTTAGTGGAAAGTTGCTTTTATCAAGTGATTTTCATCATTAAAGTCATTTATCGTCATGACAATCTCTGTAAACAGTTAGTGATTACTTAAGTGGGTTATAGCCCAGGCTGCCACACACTATCATTAAACCCAAATGTTAAAAGCTTGGTCATTACAACACCAAATTTTGAGATGACATTTTAAAGGATCATTTATGTTACTTAACCACACACACACACACACACACACACACACACACACACACTCAAACAAGAAAGAGGAACTCGTTTGAAAATGTCAGATTTTTTATCCACAGAAACCAAACGAACATTTAACAAGCAGCATTTCACAACACTCAAGGCTAAACTGTGTTATGTGGTGAGACCTTTGAATTGTAATGCTGAAATGTGACACTCCTCTGCTTGAGGCTACAGCAGAATTATCATATACAATAACCCGGTGTCTGGCAGACTATACGGTAGCTTGATTGCAGTGATTGTGCCTCACTGTGCAAATCATGTAGAGCACAAATTTAAAAAAAGACTCGCTTTAGTGGATAACTGCTGATCTTAGAAGCAACCAAAGTCCACTCTTTTAATTTAACCACCCTAAAACAATATCATTTCAGGCAAAGCATTTCAACAATGCAAGCATATTCACTTCTTACGACATATTTAAGATGCGATTCTCCTCCAGTAACACCCCCAGTGTCCTTGTTTTACTCTCTCTGACTGTGTACACCTCCAGTAGTTACAGTATGTTCCAAACAAGCTGACAAGATATTATTGAAACTCTTTTTCAGCTACACTCAGCAATCATTCTCTCTAGAAAATACATTTTGCTCATTCAGTTTGTTCTCTGTCCTCATTCTAAATGTCAAGCAGCACATCTGTTGCCTCCTCAGAGCAAACGATAAAAGAACAACCTGTACCAGCAAGTCTAAGGTCTGTGTTTTTAGAGCGCGGGTACGCTCTTTGTAGACCATTCTAGCTCTGAAAATCAATATATCACAAACCTCTATAAAACTGTAAAATGTGAATTATACAATTTATGTTTAAAGGCTCACCTTGTAACAAGAAGATCAGGTCTTCATTTGGTTTCTGACTACATTTGACATATTCACATATGGACAAAATAACCTTGTGATCTGCTTGAGAGGTGTACAGTAAATGGTGTGAAAACACCCACAGACAGGTGAGAATGTAACCTATAGTTGTGGATAACTATGGTGACAGTTATATCAAAGCATTATTTCTATTAATAGTAGAAGTGAATGTCCGTTTTCACATTTACATACTGGTGGAAAGAAGTAAAAAATATCTGGATTCGAAAACCCAGAAAAAAGCAAACAATATTGAAATAAATCTGACTATTTTTGTGACAAAGAACTGAGTCACCAAAAATACACAAGGATTCAATGGATGAATCCTTTCTCTTTTTTACCAAGTATGTCCATGCATTTAATTGGTATTTTTATCTTAATTCCATAAGTAAATATTTTCTCAGTCACCTTTAGTGGAGGTCATGGAGATTGTTTTGATTGATTTTATGTGCTGAGCTTTCAAGGTATAAAACGTCTGTCACTTTATTAAAACTGAATAGAACATTAAAAAATAGCTTAGTTTTCTTTCATAGGTACTATTTTTGGTAGAAAGTGATTCAATGGAAGCTCTTCACAGGGAGGTCTGTGAGTTATTCAGTTTTTAAATGTCATTTTGAAATGCTATGAGCATCATAAATTAAATTCTAGCCTCTTACATTGCACTGAGTAGGTGACAAACAAGATTTCAGAGACTGATATTTCAAAACTAAACTTGAACATGACACACAGAAGCGAAAATATCTCTGTTTTCAAATGCAGCTGACCCGACCCTTTAGGCTGGTTCAAGTCTGTGTAAACAGTGGCTACAAAAGATGCCATGAGACGAATTTCACTTTGTAACTGCAGCAGTGACTCACTCTTGTATTGAATTGTTGAGAAAGTAAGGAGGCCAGCAGGGTGACTTGGTGCACTGGGAGACCACATGCCAGGCAGAGGACCACAGTTCAATCCCAGTCTCCCTGTGGAGGATGCTGAATCACTGTCAGTCGCAGGAAAATTGCTCATTATCTGGACACATCAATCGATAAAAGGGAAAAAAAAGAATGTATATTATTTTAAGTGTCTTTTCTATTCCTTTGTCACAGGGTCAATGGATTGATATGTAAAGCAGGTGATTGAGAGACTTGAACTTTATGAAACTTTTTTGATGGCACATTTAGTTGATAAGTGGTGGAAAGTGCTGTGCTGTGGCGATTTCACTAATGGTGCTGGGGGTGGGGCGGGGCAGAGGGGACCTCCTGTCTGTCACACACTTCTTTCTAAATTGCAGCCATAGGTGCAAGGGCCATTGACATAAATAAAAGATGGACTGTACAAAACTGGGGCCAAATTATTGTGGACAAGAGTGCATGGCTTAAAACCCCATTTTTATATAATCAAATCAAATTAAAACCAAACTGATCAGAAAAATGAACACATGAACAAACATCAGTATAAGAATTACCTAAAATAACAGAACTATCTTTGGGAAAAATTTATTGGTACTTGATGTTTCACTTTGGCCTATGTCCTATCTATTAAGATTGGGGAGGCAGGATTTATCACCTGGCTTCACTTTTGGGGAGCTATCATGTTGTCAGTTTCTCTATTTAAAATCTTTAGCTGAGCGATGGAGCAAATGGAGCTCTGCATCCCCACTATAGACCCTTTCAGTGCCCATGTCATGATTACATCATGGCGTTAGGTGGAGGAAAAACAAAGAAAAAAGAAAAAACAGTCACTTCAGGCCACGTAACCAAGTGAAAAATTCAAAGTACAGTGGCTCAGAGTCTAAGTTTTATCTCATGCCAGCTGACACTGCCTGTCAAAAAAAGCTAAGACAACTATGGTTATAAGCGATAGGACGAAAGCTGGGAGATGTGTGCAACAAAATAAACTATATGAACTTGCAAAGTGTCAAGAAAGGAAATATTCTCACATTTATTGTCCCTATTAAACAGAAAAATACAACCATACACCTTCAGCCTGCAGCCTGTGCATAGTGGGTATGCACTGTGTCACGGAGCAGCGCCTGTCAATCATGCAGACCATTA
>JAJHUR010091058.1:0-11331 GCA_027495735.1 Lutjanus campechanus
TAATGCTTCTTTTCATCTTTCATATTACTTAACTGGTACTTTACTTTCAGCTTCCGTTCACAATGATATATAGTACATAGCTAGTGACAAACAGTACAATGTAACGCTAGCCTCCATTTAATATAACATGCAACGTTAGCTAACCGGCTTGGGATTGTAATATGTAGATGAATGCATTAGCATTAGCTTCCACCGCCTTTGATTGTTCGCTAACGTTAACCGTTAGCCATTACCGCTGTGACTCCGCTCTCGCTTTGTGTCCTCTCGCTTTTACCGTTAGCTTTTTAGCTGGGCTAGGCTAGTTGTAGCAAGCTGGCATACCACTGTTCATTTCATATGTCGTGTCTATAAGGAAACCCTAGAATCGCGAAAGATCTCGCGAGAGTGATATTTTTTAAAAACAAATCGTGATCTTTCCCTAAAATTAACCAGGTGTTTCTATCCAAGAACCTACCCATACTTTAACGACAACGTTAACGTGATCCTATTACAGGACAGAATTTGTTTGTACATTATGTTCAACGAACAAATGCCAAGTACAAATCTCGCGAGATTTTCGCAAATCTTTGGTTCCCTTCTCGACACGAGCAATTTTCATGATGACGATTATTAAAATGGCTGATTAAATTGCTAACAATGGCTAACGCGGGCTGCTTTCACACTCCACCCGTTCTTCTAGGCCCCGTTTTTATAACCTCGGTGGCCTGTGTGAATAATTCAGACTCTCGGATTTTAAGTTTCAGTGAAAGTGTCGATTATCTCAAAGAAAGATGCTCCGCCTGCATCTCCTTCCGTCGGGCTGCATCAGCACCAGTCAGTAGTATTAACCTACGTTCACCTTCTATCTGCCGTTAGCTTGTATGCTAGCAGCGCGGCCAGACCTGCAGCCACCATTGTCAGGTTCACAGGAAGCTAACGCTAGCTGTTATGAGTTAGCTCGTCGTTGTTGGCTGGCCACACATTAGTGCACGTTACGCTAACCTATGCGTAATAATTAACCTAACTTGGTCACAGGTGGAGTTATCCATTGTTTTGGTTATTATTTAAGGCGGCCGTGTTAGGTAACTGGCTAACCTACGTAGCAAAGTTAGCAAGACAGTGTTAAACATTAGCAGGAGCTTGACGCTGTGTTTGCATCCCATCCAGCTCAGTCATACAACTAATCACGTTCAACCCCGATGTATACTGTGCAAACCATATCGCAGTCCGCTGTTTCATTCACAACACATACATACGACTCGCCTTGTTTGTTGAGTGAACATTAAAGATGCTTACCCCTACAACGCTACAAGAGGCCAGCGGTACGTCGGTAGCTACGTCTCAAACAATGGGACAAGAAGCACCGTCGGTGCGCGCTCTTTTGGCTGTGAGGATCCCTCTGTGTTTATCCCGTGTGCTGCGCTCCGGCTGGCGGACATTGGCTGCCGTCAACTCCTTGGAGCATCTTATTGGACACTCGCTGTGCTTGTTGTGCAGTTGGCTGTCCAAAACACAACGGGGCGATGGCGCTAAACTTGAATAACAAACAGGATGGACTACACATATATCCTTTACAGTAATACTACAGTGTGAAATTACACTCCACCATTGTCTATTTGCTGCATTGAAGTGGTGTTTTACTTGCAGTTTATAATGCCGAGCAATAATTAGTTTTTATGTCTCTATGTTTATCTTATTTTGCAGCAAGTAAATATTATTTGTACAATATTTGTGGAAAAACAATGGACATATTTAAATAATGATAACGTGCACTTAATTAAAAATACATAATCAACAAGCTATATATAGTGTGTGTGATTTAGTATTATATCACTTATCTGGTCAAAGAGGAGTAAGATTATTTTTTCAAGATTTCAAGAAGTTTGTTGTTACACTGGCTATACAAGTCTGATTCCAAGGAAGTTGGGATGCTGTGTAAAACATGAATTAAGACAGGATGCAACCAAATTTAGAATGAACTGAAATTTACAAAAACACTGAAGATTATCAGTTTGAACAATAAAACTATTGTTTTTGTACTGTATAGGTTAAAAAGGATTTGCAAATCACTGAATTCTATTTTGATTTACTCTTTACTGCAGCATCCCAACTGTGTTTGGAGTCAAGTGCATTCAGTTTTAGTTGAATATTGCACAAAGGGTGGATTGCACTTATGTGTGAGTGTGTTGTTTGTGTTGGGGTGTAGTGTCTGTGCGTGTTTGTGTTGAAATTTGCATATTGTTTGAATATTGCACTTTTATATGTTTTCACAGGTTAAAATCAGATTTAAATATTAAGATTTTTAGATGAGTGTGGTATTTGATTTGAAGCATGTGGGAGAGCATTAGGGCCAGGCATAGAAGAGAAAATGAGAGGAGGAAGAATGTTTTTTTTGTTTTGTTTTGCATTTTGACTTTATCAAAATATCAAGAATAAAGCTGAACTTTCAGTATTAGTGCCAGACATAAGAAAAAAATAAATCAGAGGGCAAAGATTTTTTGTGAATAGTCGAAATGTTGAGAATAAAGTTGAAATACCATTTCAGCTTAATTTCACAGCATTGTGTTTTATTCTCTACAATTCAACTTTATTCTCATAATGCAAATTTGAACGAAAAACTTCCTCCTCTGATTTATTTTATGTATGCGTGGCACTAATACTGAAAGTTTGACTTTATTCTCAGTGTTTTGACTTTATCCTCAAAATGCAAAATAAAATGAAATCTTTCTTCTCTCTTTTTTCCTTTATGTGGCACTACCGCTCCATTGTAGAAATGTGAGCTGAAGTTTATAACAGAGAAAAAATAGCAAATGTACTTTGTTACTTTTCCACCACTGTCAGTAAGAGACATAGTATATAAAGCACCTCTGGCAACGTTGAATTTTTAATGCAACATCTCCCCTGCTGAGCAGCTCACAGTGGCCATTCAAATGTTGTAGGTCTCCATAACCACAGCACCTAGAGACGTCCTGCGGAGATCACCTCGGCCTCTGTGCAGACTCACAAAGCCAAACTCTCATATTGTTATTCACGAGTGCTCAGATTTAGGATCCAGGTGTCAGTTATGCTTTTCAGCAGGCCATCCATGAAGTGAACTTTCTTCTGCGAATGGAACTGGGAAGGCTTTCATTACACCGAAAATAACAATCACACAAGGTTCCAAAACAGTGGTCACCAATGGCAACCAAAGGTAATGTTAAACCAAGGTTATGTAGAGATGGAAAGATACGTGTTAACCAACTTAAAAGTAGCTTAATCTAAGTTTTGAACTGCAAAAACATTTTATTTAGGAAGCATCATCATGTTGTTTTCTTACATTTCTATTATATCTTGGTTTACTGTAAAACGCAAGGTTTATCTTATGTTGTATAATTAGACTATATTTATGATCTACTGTGTTTTTTATATTGTATATTTTAGTTTGAATAATTCCACAGTATTACTTTGCAGAGTTGTTGCAGATTTTATTATAATCGCTTCCTGTTGATTCCTAATTGCTGTTATGAATGTGAGTGTAGGCAAAGATGTAATTTCCACTGGGGATGTGGGAATTTCTCCCCCTTACTTTCCAAATTCCTGTTTTTGTCCTCCTCACTTTTGTAGTTCCAGGCTGACTTTTAGCCTGAAGTCTCCTTGAACATTGTTCTCTTACTGAACAAAGAAAAAAAATAGAAATAAGAAATAGTCAGAAATAAGACATTAAAGCACAGTTCTCTTTGAAGTAAATAAAACAGTTCTCTATCAGAAAGTATCAGGTACCTATTGAGGAAAGTAAAGATCATCTTAAACTGGATTACAAAGAGGTTTGCACAGTATTTCTACTGTAGTTTTTGTTACTAATGTGTGTATGGAAAATAATTAGTAATTTTAGCATAATTTGTGCCATTGATTTTAATGTTGTTTTACATTTTTTCCCCTCCCATTTCTGAAACCTAAATACTTAAGTTAGAGAGAGTCTGACGTGAGCCTTGAGTTACTGTCTTGCCATGTTGGCATTGATTTAAAAATATATTCAAAACATTATTCAAAAGAGAAAGTGTGTCCTTCTTACCTGAAGTCTGGGGAGGCTGATGTACGCAACATGTCAAGAATTCAAGGTTATGATCTAATTGCACATTTTTTTGTAGAAGGAAAACAGTGGTGGGATCCATATGAAACATCTAACAAAAGACAATTTGTCTACCGGCCAGACTCAGCTGCAGAGATTCTGCTGTAAGTTCTATTTGTGGGCCTCTGGTAAAGTTCTGATCAGCAAAATTTGTGTTTGTTGATGTGTAATTGTATGTTTTTGTTGATGCATATGTAGGTACCCGGTTTCGACTTCATTTATAGACTCCTACTCAAAGTCTGGACCTCTTGGCTCAACTGTGTACAAGAAGGATTTTAGCTGGAAGCCAGCCTGTAAACCTGAATGCATCCGCACAGGAACAGCCTCAGGGCAGAGGAGAAACAACCCGCATCCCAGTCAGGTTGGTATTTAGGCTGCGTTAGCCTCAATTTTACATTTATAGATGGATGTCATGCTTGACCTCTCACGGTGTATCGTGACCTTTAAGTCAAGCCATTTTTCCCCAAGTCTTTCATGATGTGGAGGCTACCCAGGGACTCCACGCGAAGTTATGAGTATGCCGTCTTCCCTTCGAAATGTTCCCCATCTGAGGGAGACATCCGTAAGGCCTTGACAGCACAGTACCACTCCACCTACAACTGTGACTTCACGGGTATGCCTCAAGGTAGGACGGGTCTGTTGGTCCAGTCTTTTTAAAGAATGTCAGAATAACTGAACTCATGACTTTCAAGTACACCAGCATGTCCAAATCACAACGTGTCTGTAATCATTAGGGCTGGCTTGTTATTTTTAGGCTGTGCGGTGATACACAATATATATCTCAACATACACGTTTTCTCAAAAGTAACATGCTGGAAATTTGTAACTAGTGCAACTGATTTTATATATGATGCATTGCTGTAGTTTAGGGCGAGGCAAAGTCAAATATCATGGAAATTTTGACCAAATACCTAAATATCAATATGGCAACACTATTGTTGGAATGCTTCAACAAAATATTAAAACAATTAGATTTTTGATAAATAATCATCATAATGTGGCTTTAATGACTAAGTGGGTAAAGGCAACAGTCAGAGAGTCAGAGAATTTAGAAAATTACATCACGATGCTGAAATGCAGCCTTTAAAACCAGGAAAAAAGACAACACTTATGTCATATATGAAATGATACCCAAAATCTAAGACAAATTTAGTCTCATATCCTGATAATGGTATAATGTTGATATATTGCTCAGCCCTTGTAATCATATTTCTCTCCACGACTGATTTGCACCAACAAAGATGAATTGAATCCCAGATTAGTTCTAATCAGAGTTTAACAAAACTAGGTTTAAAAAGAGTAAATCCTGATTTGAAATTAAGCAGAGCTCTGCTGCACAATTAAAAACTAATTTCAGTTTAGTAAATCCAAATTTATTGATATAAACCAAAATTAAATAGAATTTATCAGAATGGAAATCCTTGCTTACCTAAATTTGAATAAATAAATAAAAACAGATTTAAGTGTTGTCTGGACACAGTGAGATTGTTCTGTTTAAAAAAATGTCACATTGTTTGCTAGCTAGCTAAAAAGTTAACAAAACGTTACATTGTTTCTGAATTAATAGAGCAATATGACAGAATAACAAAAGATTAAAAACAGCAGCAACAGCACAGTAATGAAAAAATAGCCTTCTTGGCAACTGCTGGCAGAAAGACAACAGAAAAGCATCATAACACTGAGTTAAAACTGTCTTTCAAGGAACTTTAAGGAAAGTAAGTAAGTTAAAAATAGAGGTTAAATATAATCTGTCTTAATTTTAAATCAGTTTAAAGTTTGGTGCCATATAATTTAAAGTTAAACCATGATTTAATTGGGTTTAAAATGAGTTCTTGCTCGTGCAACCAAGCCTATATCTTATTTTCCTGTTGTGGATTTTGTTTGACAGGATGTGATCGCATCAATCGTGCAGAAAGAAGACTTGGACCAAAGCAAAGCAGGCGAGAACTGCCGCCCTCATCTGAGACGGAGATGAGGGACAATTACCGAAAGCCGAAGCAAAAACCTGAATTGCTGCACTGCAAAGCAGATCCTAATGTGACCTGTCATGGTATAGGTACTGTAAGATGAAAGAAACCTGATGTATACCCAGTAAAGTGTGCTTGCAATTCATCAAACCAAATTATTTCTTCCGTTCTGATCATGTATTCCTTTCCTATGTGTGTTGCAGTTCCAACTGTTGTGCAAAGGCACGTCTACACTCAGCAGAAAAGATCAGATTTGACAAACTATGACAGGTTTTGTGGAAAGAGAGTCAATAATGTCAAAAGTGTGATAAAGTCTCTGTTGCCTGAGGAGCTGGAGCAGTTACACAGAATTTTACCTGAGGAGGGTGAGCATCAACTTTTTGCTTTTGAAAGTTTGAGCATTTTAACAGGTTGCTTCCTGATTGATGCTGACAGATAATTTGTTTGCTGTGTCTTTTTTGCTTTGCAGAAAAGGAGGCTGTAAAAAGAGTTTTGAACAAAGAAACTTATCCAAACAACAAGGCGAAAGTGAGTGAACTTCCAGCAGTTGTGCTTAATTCCTGCTCTCCAGAGTGGATATCAAGCTGGCAAGGACCTCTCTGAACCTGAACTTTATTGTTCCTGTCAGTAGATCCATTATCTCTGTTTGTATTTTTTCATGGTAGGGGTTAGTCCAATAATTAGCATGATGACTTGTAAATTAAAATCGTCTCACAGAATTAATGTACTACGTAATTTTGTTGTGGAGCGTGTGTGTTGTGATAATTAAACTTCTCTGCCCGATGAAAAGATATTTGTCTGCTTTCATGTCTCATCTCGCCCACATTCTGCTATCTGACATCGTGCAGTTTGTTTGGAGCTTGATAACAAGACAGAATAAACCTTGTTGCATCGATTTAATGGGATCTGTCTGTGCACAATGTCACTCTTTGATTAACCATCCTTCTCTTTCGCTTTGTTAAAAAAAAATGTTTGAAAGTCTCTCCAACAGGAACATTAATTATCTTTTTGTTTGTTTTTTATTCATCCCCCTCGGTAGTTGCAATGAAAATTTAAAAATTATTTAATATTAATGAGATGAATTAAACTACTGTATGATTACCTGTAAATTGCTACAATAGTTAACTGATTAAAGTACATTGTAAACAATGTTAGTTTGAACATGGTGACAGGTCTGTTTATCTCTGTATAAGTGCAGAGCCTGAGCCTTGTCTTCAGTGTTGTAGTCTCAGTTGTCACTCTTGGTTTCTTAGTTACCACCTGCTCTGCTCTGCTCCTCTCCGCTCAGGTGTATTGTTAGAGTGAGTGTCAGGTGGACTAATGTGAGATCTGTCTGATTAACACCTGTTTAGAGGTTAGACTGAGGAAATGCGCGGCACTAAAGTTCGGTTTTTACGTCAATTAAACCTTTAAGACGCGCCATCTAATAACAAAGATGCCTTTGGGGAGAAGGGTTCGCTCTTCTTCAGCTTCAGGAAGATTAGAAACACAACATGTGACCAGGTAATCTGCTGTTTTGTTGCTCTCCTTGCTACCTTATGGTGTAAATCACATGTGACATTCCTATTCAATGCTACTTTTATATTAATTTGACAACTGAGTTTCTAGTTTTAATGTCATGTCTGTGGAGAAGAGACAATGGGACCATGTTTGAGGCCATGCGTTGCTTCTCATGTTTAGAAAACTGTTGTTCTGTTGTCATGGTGCTCGAGTTGTTCTGTGGCAGCAGCGAGCAGTTAATACAGGACGTCTGTTCATCTGGAACTGATAATCACATTCCTAAGATTAAAGGAATAGTTCAGATTATTTGAAGTGGGGTTGTATGAGGTACTTATCCACAGTTAGTGTATTACCTGCAGTAAATGGTGGTGGGTGCGCCCCTAGTTTGGAGAAGCAGAGAGGGATACCGGTGTAGGAAGCAAAGCAATGTACCGCTGTGGACAGGGTCAGCCACCTAAAATAAAGACCCACTTAAAAAAAATCAGTATCAGTTTACGTGTACACTATAATTAGAATATTTTCACTGCTTTACCCTGCTGTCAGATGGCCTTTTCATGCAAGAAACCACTGTTATATTAGACAAATATTGCCCTCTCCAAACTCCACGGGCGAAATCAGTAGTTTTTCCTCATAGAACACAGGAGTTGCTGGTCTACCATTGCCTTGATCGGTTTGTTTGTTTGTATTATTGTGTAACTGCGATAAACTAACCCTTTCATGCAATAACATTTTTTTAAAACTATGAAATCGAGGGAGTGGTAGACCACAAACTCCTGTGTTCAAAAAAATAAAATTACTGTTTTGGCCAACTGAGTCTGGCTGGTTTGGAGAGAGCAATACTTCTCTTATATAATGGCAGTTTCCTGTCAGAAAAGGCTGTGATGGCAAGGTAAAGTGATGAAAATATTCTAAATATAGTGTACAATTAAACTGATATTGATTTTATTTTAGGTGATCCTCTTTTTAAGAGGCTAAAATATGTTTTTGCTGATGACGCTGTCCACAGAAGTCCATTGTTTACGTTACTACGCCGGTAGTGCTGCTTCTACAAATTGGGGGCATTCAAGCCTTTAATCAGATTTTTTTATATTATTTTGTGTCACAAAGACTGTAACAATGTTGGTAACTCAGAGTCTTTAAAGCTACTACAAGGACCTTTGATATCATGTTGATTTTGGAGGCCCCTTTGGACAAAAGCAGTGGTGTTTCCACCATAATAACCACTAATTATATCATCACAAACAAAATTATCTGAACAAAAATCTCCTCCTGCTGTTTTTAAAACTGGCTCATGTACTACTTACTGTAACTTGGCCTGTTAAAAAATAAACTCAGGCTCCTTTAATCTGATTTCCAGGGCACTCCGGCCTGATGGCAGACGTTAAGAATACAGAAATAGATTATCCTCTCACAGTGGTCTCATTAATTTATGTAGGTCACATAGATGCATCAGTAATAAATTGAGACTCTTTCAATCATAACCAGTAAAAAACTCTTTGTAGTAGCTTTAAAGATACAACAGTGTCCCACTTGTATAGTTTCAAGGAGGGCCAAAAACAATATTTACCCATAGTAGCAGTATATATGCATGAAAATAATCAAAGCAACTCTTCTAATCCTCCAGCTTCCTCTGTGAACTGGGGAACGCAGAGGAGAGGCTGAGAAACACTTCTGGGCCAGGTAGTCGAGGTGAAAAAGTCACAGCCGACTTCTCAGCACCCAGACGAGTGGGTGTCAGCGAAGAGCAGCCTGAATGGTTGATTCGAGAGCTGCTGAAACAGAAGAGGCGAAGACACTCTGTCACACTGGGAGATCAGGCTCAAATCATGGAACGACAGCACCGCAGTGTTATTGACTCAACTCACAGACTCTACAGCCTGCAGGTACAGTTCTCAAAACAGCTCTCAAAGTGAAGTCACACAAGTAAAATGTGGCCTATTTGAAGTTTAGTATAGTTTAGTGTATTTTCACTTGTAAATATTCATACAAAAGATAATGTGCAGGAGAGACTGGAAGCCAGAAAAAAGCTTATGAAGATAGGCTATATAAATAACAGTGGTCATACTTTAAAGTGAAGAAGATTGTTCCAAAGAAATTAAACTCAGTATTTCAGCGTGAATTGATTAAGGGAAGTCAGACAATATGAAAGCTGAAAGTCTTTCAAGTACATGTGTCAAATCCGAGGCCTGCAGCCGATTCTGGCCCAGCATCTTGTTTTTGTGTCCTGGAAGATTTTGCAAAGAATATAATTTGGGCGATACAATAAATTCTGTGTTACGGAAATATGGTGTCTGTGGCTCCCTGGAAAAGGAAATGAGTATTTTTTAAAACATTTTAATTTTCACTTATTGTTGTAAGCCTTAAGTTATTCTTACTTACAAAATGTGTAGCCTACACACCGAATGAAAAAACATGTTTTTATACTATGTCAACTGAAATGTGTCATAGCCTACATCTACAGCTCGGCACCTTTTCCTCTAAATTTTCTTTGTGGCTTGTCTTGAGTCTCCCATGCCTGGCTATAGATGCCAAAAAACTGATCATTTCAGAAGCTTTTTTGGAAGCCAAATAAGGCTCATGAAGATACCTCCCCTATATAAATATCAACAGTCAAACTTCAAATTGTCAAGACTAAGCAGTAATACAAACTTGCAAAAACAATTTACATACAATAGAAGTGTATGTTTACAAGTTGAGATGCATCACATTGAGATCCAAGACGTTCGAGAGAGCGCATTTTTCTCTAAATTTTGCTGGTGGCGAGTCTAATTTTGACTCAAAAACTCCTATTTTAAAAGATTTAATAAAGAAAATGACTTAATTGTCGTGGCAGCTTCATGTTAGATCTTAAAGCAAACTGAATCATTTCAGCATCAAACCTTTGTCAGGGAGTCAAAAGTCTTTGTTTTGACGCATTTCAGCATCAAACTACGCCGAAACGTGTCCGAGTTTATTTGTTTTAAGGTCTAACATGACTGTGCTGTGACAATAAAGGCATTTTAATTGAGGTTTTTGTGACTTTTGAGTACACGTGTCTCTATCCAAAGAACACCTCAAACAAAGCCCAGGACACACGTTTCTTTAACCACTCTTGTTATTTTTACTCTATATTACTTTGTATATTTCAACTTTTCCAGTGAATTAGATAATAGTTGTATATTTGAATGTGTGCTTGTCATGCTTTCAGAGCCAATTACTAATTATTAAGTTATTACAAAAACAGTAATAACCAAACGTAGAGGAAGTTATGCAATATGATAACGAACAGATGCATTTTTATAGTCATACATTTACAAGCAGCCCTTTGAAGGCAGCCATAATGCTGATGTGGCCTGGGATGAAGTTGAGTTTGACACTTCACCCTCATGTGTGAATGTCAACATCCTACATCTGAAAAATTGTCCTAAATTTAGATAAATTGTCTGCTCTCTTGAAGTTGCTGCTTCTCGCCTCAAGATGTCACTACAGTGTTACGTTGCTTCACTTCCCAGTTTACAGTCCTTTTCCAAAGTGCTTAAATTCAACTTCAGCTGAAGCGTATCTCACCAGCAGCTGAATGAATGTGAGGTAATGCCAAAAATGCCATTTTAAATCAAGCTGATGATCAATTTACTTGCAGCCTGACAGCGCGTCAGGCAGAACAATCTGTCCCAGAGCCCGGGATGGCCATGTTTCTGGCCAAAGTAAAACAAACATAGCTGCTGAGCTAGCTACTTTAAAAGACCCTGGTAGATTCACATTCATGCTCTCAAGCTGACAGGAATGATGGAAATGATG
>JAJHUR010091059.1:0-25771 GCA_027495735.1 Lutjanus campechanus
CTTTCACCAAAAATAAAGGGAGAGAGAGATGATGAAAAGTAAAGTATGATGATGTGGAAATTGAGTTCATAATTATTTATATGCCAATAGCAAATCATTTGAGCTACATCACAAGAAAATAAAACATTTCCCTAATTTAATGTGACTTCAGGTATAAACCACACCCACCTCTGGTCTTCTGAATAGAGATACAGAGACAGATCATTTTGTTGGTTGATAAGATACAGATACAAATAATGACGTCTCTGCACCTCTACTGTGGATTTTGTCCCACATCACTCAAGTCTCTTACAGGCCAGTATGAACAGGAGGAAACATTACGACTACAAGTAAAGATTACAAGTAAAAACTATTGAAACCTATCTTTTGATAGCAGTTTCATACTGAAAAACTAATGCCCTGTAAAGGACCAGTGATTAGGATTTGGTGGCAGATTACAAACACAGGATGCAAAGATGGTGCATATTTAGTACAATGAGAATTGCTTGCCTGGTGCATTCGCCAGAATTTCTTTTTCTAGTTTCCAGGTTTATTACGCACAGTGCTCAGTATTGTTTGGACCCATGCCCTCTGTAGATATAAACATCTTATTCTAAGGTAAGAAAATCACAGCAATTCTTATTTTCAGGTGATCATGCACTAAAGAAAACATACTATTAATGGATGTTATATTTTATTTCTGCTAATAAATCCCTGTATATCTCTTGTATTGGACATTTAAAGCATGCAGTAATCATGCCCATAGTGTTTTTGACATTGCTGATGAGGGAGATCTGTTTATTAGTTTCTGTTCTGTTGGCTTGTCAGTTGACAAGAATTTAAAAAAACTTCCAGGTTGTTTATTTGGTCTCTTCAATAAACGCAAGGTGGATTTATACATTTGGCTTCTTCATTCATGGAGAGAAATACAAAACAGGCTGGAGTCTGACGTCTCTCTGACTGGGAAAAGCTTTGATCAGCACAGCGCTGTCTGGGGGATGCATCAGAGTTACCAGTGGTTGACGCTTGTCAAAGCTACATAGTAATTGGCTGTAATATGAATATCAGGCACGTATCACACAGTTGAAAGAGCGAATGAGAGACAGAAGCAGAGATTTACATGAGATTATTTAAAACTTCCCACATGTAAAAAATCTTACAAACTTCTCAACTCCTTGTCCTTAAACCTTTGCTCTGCAACTTTTCTGTCACTCTGTTTTGAAACCTCAAACAGTTCATGTTATAAAAGTGTTTTTGAAAATCTGGAATATAGGGACAACACACTGGTGACAAAATGTAATGAAATAACATTAGATCTGCAAGGATTAGTCAATTAATTGATTGGTTGATTGAAAGAAAATCAGTTGCCAACTGTGTAGATAATCAATTAAACGTTTCGCTTTTGTTTTCAGGATAACGGGCTTAACTTTACATTGACAGTCAGAATTGACAGGTATAAACAGCTGATCAACTTACAGTGTGGGACTCATCGTCGCTTGTTGTTGTCAGTTTACAGTGTTGCACTCGTCTTGTGCTCCCTCGGAGCTCCTGGAGCCTGCGTAGCTTTCCCCAAGTCTGCAGAGGAGGGAGACGACTTGCTTTAACCATACTATAGGCTATATATTAGATAGGATTTCAACCTATTTAATATACAGTCAGTGGCTCCAACTTGCTATTTGGACTACTGTATTCATATTGCTCCATTAAATGTAAGGGTTTGCAGCTTTTCATTGTCATTTATGATAATAAATGAAGAGTCTTTGGGTTTTGGACAAAAGTCAAAATCTCATTTGTAGGTCAGAGAAATTGTGATGAGCATTTTTTTTTACAATTTCTTGACTTTTTGTAGACTAAATGATTAGTCTATTCATTGTGAAAATAATCAGCAGATTATTTGACAGTGAAAATAATCATTAGCTGCAGTCTCATGTTCTGTGTCATGTGTGTGAACTGACTTTATTGTAATCATCCAACAACACAGTACAATATTTGACTACACTGTTGTCAGCAGTGGAGGCTACACGTTATTCTTAATACCTGATTTTCTGCACTTTGGAAAAAACAGACAGAAAAGAAAATTCGAGTACTTTGTGTCTTTAAAGCTCATTTTGAATCCAGGTGGAATTAAACAAAAGCAGTGTGAAGCTTCAGCAAACACAGAAACAGTGAAAGAGACTCTGGCTTTAAGGGAATGTGTCTTTAGTTTTCTCTTAAATGTCATTCTTTTCTTCAAGGGAATTTGCATTGTAGCACCTCTACATCAAATCAGAAAAATATGAAATTATGACAATATGAAAAATGCATTCAGTATAGAGGAAGATATTGTATAGGTATTTGGTGCTAAAGATTCTCTCAGTCTGTACTTATCATCCCTCTTCATCCATCTGCAGAACTCTGTGTGCTTTAATTAGGTTTTGTTTCTTCTGCTGGTAGACTCCTCAGACTCTGGCAGGCTTTGATATTCAAATGATATCCACAAACCCTGCGCTGGATTCAGCTAAAGCATTTTTGGGGGTGACAGGGGAAAAGCAAAGGAGGGGTGGAGGGAAGTGGTGGGGAGGAGGGAAGAGAAGAGGGACGAGGAGGGGAAAAAAAAGGTAAAAGAAGGATGACGTTGTTATTGAGCTATATTTGGCTGTCTTATGTGGGTGCTCCTGTCTGGTATGAGAAAAGTCTTCCAGCCCTGCATCCAGCTGGGACTGCAGCCACCAGAGGAAGAGCAGGATGCTGGTGGAGTGAAATGTTCTGTAGGATCTGATGAAGTGAGGCTTTGGGAGAATTTTATCAGTCTGCAAGGTAGAATACATGTGTATTCAGTGTAAACAGAGTGACAGGATCTTTATCTGTCTGGACTGTGCAGAAATATGATGTTCTTGTTATTTGGTGATTTTAAGCCCAATAAATTTGAATTACACTGCAAAAAAAAACAGAAGCCAGATTTTCTTAAACATAATTGAATTGTCTTGTTTTATGCAAAATAAACCAAAATTGCTCCGCTAAAATTCTCAAAACTAGCTCATAAACAGAGTATCTCACGTATTTAAGAAATATCTACTTACAATGAGAAATTTGGTTTCTTGATTGATTGCTAAATTTAAGAATCTATACCTTAAACTGGGATTGATAATTAGCAAGAAAGAAAGAAAGACAGAAAACATTTAAAAAAGGCTTACAATAATTATAATTAGTTCTTCAAAAAGCATGAAAAAAGCAGGGGGCTTTGCTTAAATTAAGGCAGAGGCATTCTTAGTTTTAGCATTTTTTATTAAAATACTTAGGGAAAGAATTAAGCTGCCTCAGTGAAAATATTGACATTACTGAGTCCATCATTCAGGTAGGAGGTGTGTGTGCACAGCAGAGTGAGAATTAAACTCTGACTCAAACTGAAACTTGGTGCCATATACTGTAGTTGTTGGATATTTGGTTTTCTGGATGTACCAGTTTTTCATGGTGTCATTTCATAAGATTCTTAAATTGAGCTGATGTGGAACTGGCTTTACTCTTAAAATAAAAACACAATCTCGTTCCTCTGCTTGGATATTATGCAAACTATTGTTTTAGCTTGTTATTGGTTAAATATAGCTCAATATTAGCTGTGATATCTTATTATAAAACAATATTATTGTTTTCTTAAGATGAGAGTCCTTGCTTGACAAGATTATTTTTCTTTTTAGACATAAATAAGACTTATTTTCTTGGCACAAGTAAAAAGCCTTTTTTAGGTTCTTCAAATTCCTTTTTTGCAGTGTATGTCATATTTTTTAATCTGGATTTATTTGTGCAACTGAATGTTGTAACTTGTATCTGAATTTTGGAAAATTCATCATTCAATCAATCGTGTTCGCTTATTTTAAAATTTTTCCTTGTAATCTATTATTTATTGATTATAGGCATCACATACTGTAGTAGTAGTCACATAAATGACACGAGGAAAGCTGTATTCCAGTTTGCCTTGTGAAATTTTCCTTTGTTTTCATCCCACCAACCTGCTCCACCCCCACCCTCCAACAGTGTCATGATGAACCAAGGCAGTGTGCATAAATAAGAACACAAAAACAACAAACAAACATCAGGAAAACAACCACTAAGAACCGATCCATTTATCTCAACCTCATCTCCCTGCTTCCGAGGAATCCCATGACCATTAAAGTCATAAACCATTCATGTTGATTCAGTTTAATTATAAAACATACATTAGGGTACTCTATGAACAAATGACAGAAATTGAAGTGTGTTTTTATTGGATTTGGAAGTGTGTTTAATTTCAGTAAACGGACTAAGTCTTTTTTAAGATAGAATATGCTAGATTGTTTGTAATTGTTTGTAAAGTTTGTTCTCTCCTCCCTGGCTCAATGAACAAGAGAGAGGAAGAAAGACACAGTGAAGAAATCAAGAAAGCAAGAGAACAAAGCAGTGAACGAGAGAAATCAAACATTATTTCTGATTCTTTTACAGCAGTTAAGTTCTAAAGCACAAATAAACAGGCCCTCACCTCTGCACAACACAGGGTTTTGTGTGAATTGTATTTGTGAAAGCAGCTCTCACAGTCAGAGAGCAAGAGAAGGAAAGAGGAAAGAGACATAAGAAACTGATGGACCCATTGGTTGCTGCATTTTTAATGAGTTGAGTTTGAGCTCTAACCTCAAGACCTGCACGCTTTATTGAATGGGGGGCTATACATCACTGCCAAACAGGCCCAGAGATGCCCAAATGCACAGCAAAATAACAGAAAATAAGAAAATTGAGGCAGGAGACAGTGTCTCTGCAGATACAGCCACCACACACTTCTAGTGGGTCATAAGTGATGATTTAGGGGACTTGTGTTTATATGACTATTGATTTTAAGGAAAATCCTGCATAGTATGTGTTTAAATTCTGATGTTAATCACACCATTTGATTCACTGACGCACAAACAAATTTGATATGAAATAGTTTTTATTCATTCTGCCGAGAGGAGATCTGCAAACATCAAATCTGTTCTTTCATTATAACAGAAGCCTCCTGCAACATTACAACATTATTATTTGTTTGGTTTTTTGATAGTATGGGATCGTGTGTACTTCTCTTTCTCCCTCTTCATGTGAGTGTACATGAGGGGTACACTTTAATTTGGAATACTCTCAAGGCTTTTTGCACTTGACCAAGTTAGATCAAATCTATTATATTTGTAGTTTGGCTTGTCCTTTTATATTTCTTTATTTTTAAGGCAGAGGTCAGAAAAAGAATTCTAGCCCACTTGTGAAAGCATAAATTGTTCAATCATGTTGAAAAATTGTTATAAACCACAATACTATCGCTATTCTTTATGAATTCATGTGTATTTTTTATTATAAATAAAATTTGGGTTTTTTGGACAATTAGGGCAGATTTTGGGCTGGAAAACATCAAACCCATCTGGCAACACTGAGCACAAACTTAAAGCTCAAAACATAATTAAAATTGATTTATCTGGTGACACTACACCACATCCTCTGTTGATACAGGCCAATCTGGAGTCTAGAAAATGGATCGAAAGATTATCAGTACTTAGTGTCAGAGTTGTGTGTCAGTGTTTTTTTCCTGGTTGAGGTCTCTGGGCTTTTGCCAACATGTGGTGTGCCTGGCTGAGTGGATAAATAGACAACAAGCACTGTGCTGGTAGTTGGTGTTGTTGCAGTGCTCACGCACACGTTCCCCTGAGACGGCTGCTTTGGAAAGCTGCAGGAACCTGCTGGTCCTCGCAGGCTGGGTCACATGGCTCCAGGAGAGGACAGGCAGGTTCAGAGACAGGTTGAACAAGGAGACAGACATGGGAGACACAGAGGGAGATGTAGGTGATCTGCTTGGAGCTGCATCAGAGATATTTTCTAAAAGTTACTATTTCATGAGTAATTCTGAACTGGATTCTAGATTTATCTCCTCTCTGCCTCAGCTGTAACTGTTATTTCTCTCCTCTCTTCTACTTCTTTCCTGCAGGGTTCAGCCGATTCCTACACTAGTCGACCCTCGGATTCCGACCTGTCCCTGGAGGAGGACCAGGAGGCGTCTCGGCGTGAAGCCGAGCGCCAGGCTCAGCTGCAGCTGGAGAGAGCCAAGGTGAGGGTCAAAGGTCAAAACTTTGTACAACTCTTTATATTCACCTTGTGTTCCTGAGGAACAGTGTTTAAACAGCTGAGTCAGCTTAATACTTCGACATTGCTTTTCAATAGGCTGATTTAACCTTGTTGTAGATTCATAAAAGTCTACACAACCAAAATTAATCTTAAGACTTAATTACAAAGGCAGGTATGATATATATTGCCATATATCCCATTTATATTATCTAGCTTATTTTCAGTGTTTACATACGCATTGTTACATATATGTACTATTTGTCCCACTTTCTGCATGTCTGTGGGTTTTTTAAAATGTAAAGTATGACATACAAGATTTGAAGGTGCATATGTATTGTTCTGTTTTACCTCAACTTTTATACATTTAAATATTTTAAATGTTCTAATGTTTTTTTTACACCACTCTATATACTATTTTTCATACTACTTTTTCATTGTGTATACAGCCCTTTAAGAGATTGCTTTGCGGCACTGGGTTATAATAAACTTTGACTTGACTTGCCTTGACTTTGTTTTTTGTTTTTTTTTACTCTTTCTGTCTTTCACCAGTCTAAAGCAGTAGCATTTGCTGTGAAAACCAATGTGAGTTACTGTGGGGCCCTCGATGAAGATTGTCCAGTCCAAGGTGCCGCTATTAACTTTGAAACCAAAGACTTCCTGCACATAAAAGAGGTGAGAGTATTAAAACATTACTTACAAATGAAGACTTGACCTGATCCATGTCAACACATTTTGATTGATGATAACTGTGATATTTAATAAATTAAATTTATTGTCATCATGTCAATCAAACAGATAAGATTATATTGTCAGGCGTCCGTTATTTGTCAGTTCACTTAGTTGCCTTTTCATCATCCATTAAGTGTAATTGCACTCCCTACATTCATATTTCAGTCCCACCAGGAATTCTGCACGACTTTACCATTTTGTCCAATAGCTGCAACTTTTCTCCAAATTCAACCAATCATTGTAGCTTCTCACGAATTTGATCAATCATAGCAATCCCCCACTCAAACATCATACATGTCTGTCTCAATGAACCAACTCAGTGTTTTATTATTTATTATTTGTTTAAGGTTTGTAATTGTTTTACAAATAAAGCATATTTTGTTTGATGTTTTTGTAATCCTGAGTCTTTTTGGTAAGGCTACGTAGAACACTCAGGACAGAGTGTGGTTTTATTCTCACTGGAAGAATTTGCCTTTGATTTGTAATGAATAATAAAGATCTCAATAAAAATCAAATCTTTTGCTGTTGCAATTTTCACTTGCTCCCACAATTTAATTGCAAAAACACCCCAAAACACTGCATTATGTGTCACAATATAACTTTTTTTTTTTTTTCTTTAGAAAAGCTGCCATGAAATCATGTGTCAATCAGAGTTGTGATTAGAGGTTTGGGTGGGCTGCAGAAGATTTTCAGATTTCAAATTGGGCCATGGCATTCTTATGTTTGGGAATGGCTGGTGTAGTGAAAATCTGATATTGTGACAGCCTGATTTTGCAGCCCAAGTTCTGAGTCATAAAGTGTGTTTCACTTTCCTGCAGAAATATAACAATGATTGGTGGATCGGTCGGCTGGTGAAGGAAGGTGCAGACATCACTTTCATCCCGAGCCCAGTCAAACTGGAGGCCATGAGGATAAAACAAGAGCAGAAAGCAGCAGCAAGGTCAGAGGACACACAGCTCTGACAGATCTCTGTGTCTCTGTTATCAGCGCTTCTCTACTTGTCTCTCCGTCTTTCTGTCTCTCTCTGTTGCCCTAATTCTACCAGCTACTTGTCGAGCTCAGTCTTTGAAAACTTTTTTCTTGCTCACGTGTTGCTCTGTTTTGGAAGTCCTTCTTTCTAAATTGCCTCCTGAGGGGATTCACGCATAATGAAGCTTTGCATTATGTTGCTCCACAGGAAAGGAGGGAACGCTTCATCCGGAGGCTGGAGGTCCACCCCACCATCTGCAGGTAAGTGGGACTGCAGGAGTCTGTCTGCTCTGCCTCTACTGGGACTGCATGCTCACACAGATCAGGTCAGATTTACATATCCAGGACTATTCCAGGGCTAAAATGTTTGCTTTTTACATCAAACTAAGCTCAGAAATTGTTTGAGATGACCACTGAATGGTCACAATGTAAATGTACTTTTCCTCAGGCCAGCATGACATGCATGTTTTCTCTTACAGAGCCTTAAAACTCATTTTAATGTGAAGAGATAATTATTTCTTATTAGCTTTTGCTTAATGTTCGTTCTGTTTATTCTGAAAGCCAAACAGAAGCAGAAACAGGTAAGTTTGTCGCTGTGCCTCTTCCTCTGTGTAATACTTTACATCTTTACAATTTATTCACTTATACTACTACATTTCATGCATTTCAGCACATTTTTATGGCTCTCTACATTTCTAGCCAGATGCAGAATGACTACTTATCATTCTTCTGAGTGTATTAGCTATTATATTGTCCATCTCCTAACCCTGTCTGTGCTCGGTGCCTGTGCAGACTGAACATGTTCCTCCGTATGATGTGGTCCCCTCTATGAGGCCAGTGGTGCTGGTGGGTCCTTCACTGAAAGGCTACGAGGTGAGACAACCATCAGTGCTGCTTTTCAGTTTGGATTGTTGGGTTCGACTAACTTAAACATGTTATTAATCACCCAGCTGAATTTGAATAATTAAAAAATCTCAGTATTTAAAATTCTGGTAACACTTTATATCAAAGTGCTTGTAATAAGAGTTAGTTAATAGGTAATAAGGTCTTTATAAGATGCTTATAACATAACATGTGTTAATAAGACTATAGAAGTGTTAATAATAGCATAATTAACATGTTTATTGTTAGATTTTAAGCTATTTATAAGCAATTATAAAAAATAGTTGTCATTTTATATACTGCTTGAGAATGTTTATAAAAGCCTTATTAGCTTCTTGTAATTGTTCATTACAAACACATTTGAGTAACAACTAACTTGCCTATTATATCATTATTAAACCTTTATTAAGATTGTATTGCTGATTTATTAAGTACCCAGATCTATTTTTTTAAAGGATTGTATGGTATTGATTGCCACAAGCTTTTTTGATTTTATGCAACACGTGATTGGAAACAACTGCATAGCTACAACACATACAGTCTGTGGTTTGGTGAATTTGAGTGCAGAGTTTGCAGTTCAACGTGCCAAGATACCAACAAAACGTTCCTTAGGTATGGCTATACAGCACGCCTATGGCGTCTAATAAAAAATAAATGCAGAAAGATTATTTCAGGAATGCTTCCATTCATGTGATTGGTATTGAATTAAGTTGTAAGTAATTAAGTTGGTATCAGTATCACTGCAAGTTTACTGGTAATAGCACTGGTATTATAATTTTATAAATGATACTCAGCCCTAGTGAGCACACTAACACACTAAACTAAGATGGTGAATGTGGTGAACATTATCTGTTACCTGCTAAACACTTTTTACTGGGCGAATGTTAGCACACCAACATTAGCATTTAGCTCAAAGCACCACTGTGCCTAATTCAGCCTCACAGAATTGGTAGCCATTATTTCATTATTATACACTTTGTTTTGATTCACTGAAAGAAAAGACAGCAGTTAGATTAGTCAAAAGACAGATCAGTTAATTAACCGGTAATGAAAATATGTGTTGATACTGCCAGCCATAGATGTGCCATATGTCTGACTGAGCTCAGTCTCTGGTCTTTTCTTCTCTGGACTGCCTTTGTTTGTTCCAGTTTAATCTGGACTGTATTTTCTGTTCCAGTATGGACTTGCCTGGTTTGATCTGAAGGGAATCACTCTCGTCTCCATTATCCCATTAACAGTGATACTAAACACCACAGTCGCATCCTGATTAAATTATAGCACACACACACACACACACACACACACACACCAGGAGTCTTAGATCCATTTTGAGTCCTACAGAACTGCATATATTCTTCTTTATGTTGTCTGTTTGTGATATTCTCCTTTACTAAACTGTCTGTTCCACATATGGGATGAGATGTATGAAAACACTTTGCAGTTAATATCTATTAATGGTAGAATATGTCAGTTTCGATTGAATATGCGGGTGAATATGTTGAAATGTGAGGCGTGTAACTGAACAGAATGTCTCTGTGCTTCAACGTTTTCTGTGTGCCTCGTCTCTCTTCTGTGACTGCGCAGGCTGTGTGCCAAGCCGTTTGTTTTGTGTGTGTGTGAAATATTTATGCATCGCTCTGGTGATGTGCTTTGGGGATGCTCCAGTGGTGAACGCCAGCCTGCTTCCTTCTCTCTTCCCCTCCCGTTCTCTTTCTCCCCGCTTTGTCTCTCTTCCATATGTTACATTCTGTTGCTCGCCATTGTTCTATGATGGCGCCTTCCTCTTTTCTTCTTGTGGACTCTCTCTCACTGTTGCTCCATCTTTCTGTTACACCTCTGTTGGAAGAGTAACACCACTGTGCGCTTCACGCCCTATTCTGAAGGCCATCCACCCTCACGGTGCACATGTGAACACACACCATCTCTCTGCATGTCATCCTTAAAGTCCCCTCCAACATGTGTTTGAAAACATATGAATAAACTCTGCTTTGAATAATGTTTTACATCAGATTCCACCAAAAAGTTCAGTTACATGATTAAAAATCCTGGGAACACTTTATTTTCGAGATGTTTGTAATAAGAGTTAGTTAATAGGTAATGAGGCCCTTATAAGATGCTTATTAACATTAATGTGTGTTAATAAGACCATATACAGTAAGTGCTAATAGTTGCATAATAACCATATTTATTGTTAGATTATAAGACATTTATAATCACTTGTAAGAAACGTGTTAACATTTAAAGCCTAATTAAGAATGTTAATAAAATCCTTATGAGTTTCTTATAATTGTTTATTACAAACACATTTACTGAGTTTAACTAGTTTAGCTATTATGTCATTGTTAAACCTTTACTTAACTTGTGTTGTTGCTTTAAGATTTCCACATACTTCATTATGCACTTATTAGTCGTTCTTAGCAAATGAAAAAGGCTTCAAAATCATAATGATAAAAAAATGATTAACTGTTAATAAATGCATAATAAAGTTTGTAGAAATCAACAAAAGCTTAGAGGTAAAGGTACAACAACAGCAGTGATAATGATGATGATGATGATGATAATAATAATAATAATAAGTTAAACTCAATAAATGTTTATAATTGTATTATAAACAAGTAACTCATAAGGCTTTCATTAACATTCTCTAGCAGTCTATAAACTATTAACACAAGACTACTTATAAATGTCTTATATCAACAATAAACATTTTATTAGGCTATTATTAACACTTATATCACCTTATTAACACATATTAATGTCGATACGCATCTATTAACATTTATTACAAGCACCTTAATATAAGCTGCTACCAAAATTCTTAAAGTTACTTCTATTCCTTTTCCCTTATTGAAAAAATACTGAATCTATGAATATGTGAATATTGTTCATTTTAATAGTTTGACTTCTGGACACAAGATATCTGAAGCTTCCAAGTTAACATACCAGACCATTGTCATGTTTCCATAAACATATTTTTATTTGCATTTTAAAGAATAACATTCACAGAAACAACAAAACTCAATGTTGCATAAAGTTTTTAAGCTCATTGCAGCCTGTTTTTTCCTTTCTTTGAAAAAGAGTTAATATGCTGAATGGGAGATGGAAACCTAGCCTAGCCTAGACGCCATCTTCTAATGAAACTATAGTTTGCATAGCCTAGTTTATTCACTCCAAACCTGTTGATGGAAACATGCCTAATCCTCTTTTATTTATTCTTTTTTGTGACATTTCAAAAAAAATGTTTCAACTTCACTTAACAATTAGGTGGAAACACAGCTCGTGACTGGCTCCAAACTCATTGTGATGTCACAAATTCTGCCGGTGAAGTCAGATTTGAAGAGAATTGTTCTCTCTTCAGAGGATGAATGTGAAAACAGCCCTCTAGTGTCGACTGTGCAGAATGATGTATGTCTTTACATTATTCTGCACCTTGACGATCAAATATCAAAGTGAAGCAACAATTTGACACATTTAAGTCAAAGGGGACTTTAATGGTGCTCATTTCTATCTGTGCTGACTGTCTTCTCTGGCAATAACGACATCTTCCTTCATGTGGAATCTAATTGTTTTAAAAATGAAAGTGTATTGTTACTTTAATGTCTTTCCATTGTTGTTATACTGTGCACATGTGAATGTTACAAAGTGATTGTTTATTGTGTTCTCATATGACTGTATCGACCATTTTACACTACCATCTCAGTTCAGGTCACTGTTGTAAAAGAGATCATATAAAAACATCAACAACCAGCAGCACTTTACTCCAAGTCCCCCGATTCAGTATTCATCAATATATAAACATTTGATTAATTGTTTATAATGCACTATAGTATAGTTGTAAGGAGGCATAAGTGTTTATTAATGTATTTTCCAACATATAACTCATCCTATAGGCACCCATAAGTAGAGGTTGTGTAGAAACAGATACATGAATGGCAATATAATAAAACACGGATGTAATAATATAAACTAGAAGGATATTTCAGCGATATGCAAATCTGCACACACAACCACTATATACATATAGTATATACTGTATACGTATATCTGGATATATTTCCAGACCTATTCAGGGTCCCGCAACATATTTTAAGACAAAACACTTCTGCATCAAACGAAGACAATATGCATGGATGTTTAAACAACAAGGTCAGAATGTGTGATTGTTAAAGCTTATGTATTGTCAGAAAATATTATTGTGTGATATGCTAGTCTACAATAACCATTAAAGGACCAATGTGTAGGATTTATTTATTTATCTATATGCACTCCGCAAGCTCTAGTGTTCCTACATGAAATTGCTCACAACAAGGTCTGTGGATTATCTTGATTAACCAGGTCATGATTTTTGGAAAGAAACACTGGTTTAAATTTTTTCAAATGTATTTTTTGGTGCTTTGAGCACCACAGGACTTGTGCCTTTTAGTCCCATTATATTGGAGAGAAGGCAGACATCTCTATAACCGATATCTCCAAAACTCAGCAACTCAGACCCAAAAAAATCTTGATGGATAAATAGCACTACAGGCTAAAGGATAAATATGTATTTTTGATTTTGGGGTGAACTGTCTCTTTAAATCTTTATACAGTGCATTTAAATATCAGGAAACAGAAGTGTTGCTGAAGTCTAAAGTGAGTGAAAAATATAAGTAATTATGTAGGTTAAGTGTGTGTGCATGGGTGTATATTGCATAACACTAGTGTCTCCTAACTTCTCTCCACTCTTCTGCCTCTTCTCTGTCGCCTAGGTAACAGACATGATGCAGAAAGCCTTGTTTGACTTCCTAAAGCACAGATTTGACGGCAGGTGGGTACGACTGTCTGTGTGTCTCTCTGCAGCTGCATCTCGCTGTACAGTAACGCTGTGACCGAGCTCCAGAGCTGTTCGTGGGATTCTGCCTATCACGTTTCATGGTCGATAGGACACATGATGATGATGATTTATTTTTAGCTGCAACAGAGTACAAGTTCATCTCATCCTTTGAAATGGAACAGTTGTGGATGTGATGTGATAAGACGCTTCTTCCGTAGGATCTCTATTACACGGGTGACTGCTGATCTGTCACTGGCGAAGCGCTCGGTGCTGAACAAGAAGGCCATAATGGAGAGATCCAACACACGCTCCAGTCTGGGTGAGCGACTACAAAGTTGTCTTTGATCTTTTTTTCCTTTTTTGCTATAAATAAAGATTTACCTGCTAAGAATAGATGCCTCTTCCCTCTTTCATGTGAGTGATGTTGCTGTATTAAATGTGTCCACTCCCCGTCTCTCTGTGGTTTGTTGACAGCTGAGGTTCAGAGTGAGATCGAGAGGATCTTCGAGCTGGCCAAGTCTCTTCAGCTGGTCGTCCTGGACGCCGACACCATCAACCACCCAGCACAGCTCCTCAAAACTTCTCTGGCTCCCATCATCGTCTACGTCAAAGTCTCCTCGCCCAAAGTAGAGCACAGCCCACATAAACTTCACAGTTCTTCCAAGAATATGATTGTTGATTATTATTAAAATGAGAGCTGAAACAGTGGAATTAATTGATAATTGATTAATTGAAGATAGAAAATTTATTGACAAGTATTTTAAAAACGTTTGGAGGAGCAGCAGGAGCACTGGTGTTGGAAGCAAAGCAATGTACTGCTGTGGACAGTTGTGGGAGGCTTAAAAAAGGTCCACCTAAAAATTTCACCATCAGTTCAAGACAACGCTATGTTTATATGTTTATATATTTATATATTTTCACCTCTTTCACTTGTTGTCAGACTGCCTTTCCAATGAGAAACCACAGTTATACAGGACAAATATCAGTCTCTGTTACTCAACCAGACTCCATTTACGACAACAGTCATTTTACTTTGCAGAACGTGGGTGTTGCTGGTCTGTCGTTGCCCCGATCTATTAGTTTGTTTGTGTTATTTTGTTCCTTCTGTGAATCTGAACTTAGTGTTTAAAACACCAAAGTCACACAATAATGCACACAAACTAAATGATCGAGGCAGCAGTAGAGCAGCAACTCTGTTCTGCGAATTACTAATTTTGCGAAACGGAGTCTGTAATAATAAGACATTTGAAGATGTCACTTTGAACTCTCAGAACTTTTGATGAGGAATTTTCACATTTTATTGACATTTTATAGATTTAATGATTACTCAATAATGAAAATAATTGTTAGTTATTGTCCTCATTACATTAATTCAAAGAATATATTACTTGAATTTCAAGGCAAAAAAATAATTTTTATGACATGCAATGATGTAGTTTTGCACACAGGCTGATGTGCCCTGATGCACTCACTTTATATGACTAAATAACACAAAGAACAATAAGGAAAATTATGAAAGAAATTAGAACCGTGCATATGATAGCCTTAATTTATTTGGGTTTTGTTACTGCTTTAAGGTTTACACACAACATTCACTGTCACTAGATGTCACACTAGAGCACAAATGAGCACTACAGTACTACTGTGTAACAGTAATTTTGCATCGCCATATTAGATGTTAAAAGAAAAGAAGCAGTTTTATTGCTCTCGTTTCACAGGGAGGGATTCACATGTACTAACATGACAACAAAGAACAGAGGACCTCGGGTTACAACACACACAGAGGGAGTGCGCCATTACTCCACTATATCTTTACATAACAAACAGCTGTTTGCTGCTACATTAATGCTCAGAATCTCATATATGTAACATTTAACTGTCTCTGTCTCTGGCTCGTCTCACAGGTTCTTCAGAGGCTGATCAAATCTCGAGGGAAGTCACAAAGCAAACACCTCAACGTCCAGATGATGGCAGGGGACAAGCTCGCTCAGTGTCCACCTGTATGTCACTCTGCTTAAAACTCTAAGCTATAATGCTCAGAAAATGACTTTAGTTAGTTAGAGTTAGAGTTAAAAGCAAACAGTGAAATTTTGTGTAACTTTTCTCATCTGTCGTATTTTCTCTCTTTGACTCATTAGGAGATGTTTGATGTCATCCTGGATGAGAATCAGCTGGAAGACGCATGTGAACACCTCGCGGAGTACCTGGAAATTTACTGGCGTGCTACACATCTCCCCTGTTCTGCCCCTGTTAACCCCTTACTGGACCAAAGTGTGATCACCCCACCCTCAGCTAACTCCAGCCAACAGGTAACACAAACACACACAGTAAACACCAACTTGCTCACTCAACTTAAAAGTTCATTGGCTAGCACACAAAATAGTGAATCATTTTTTTGAAGTCTTATTTTGGTTTTGTAAAACCAGATAAGTCAACTGAACTTGAGAAAAATGTTAAATAAACTCAAGATATTAAGTTGAACCAACAACTGTTCAGTCACACTGATGAACATTACAAACAAATTTGATTTTTGATTTTACATTTTCTCAGTTTGAGACAACTTACAGTTGCTCTTGGTGGAGCTTCTGTGTTCTGGAAATTGGCACAAAGATGATATGTGTAAATATAATAAATATAAATATTTATTAGGTTTGAAGTGTAAGAGAGTAGGGACTGACTTTAATACTAACTTTCATCATGGTTCGTACTGTTTTCATTATTGTGAAAACAGTCAAACATGATTTATCTTTAATTGTATTAGAGACACACAGCAAGTTTCCATCATGTATGTTTTCGTCAAACTACAAGAAAGAAGGATCTCAGGAGAGTTTCACCTCTCACACTATGCATACTCGAAAGTCTGCTAATAAGCTGCACCTGCACACCAAAAATAAATGTTGCTTTGACTCGTTTTTACTAAGTTGTGTGTACAAGAAAATAATAAGTTGGTGACACAGAAACACAGGAAATTGCTGCAGTTTTATTTTAAGACAGCAAACACTTTTGTGTTCAGTGTAACACTGCAGATCTTGTTGTAATAATATGTTTTGTTATGTTAAGTTCCCGAACTTTTTCTGACAGGCCCCCAACAGTGGCTTGACACCCTCATGAATTGAGGTTTACATTACAGCGGATGCTTGATTTATTCACAGTTTGGCCACAATATTAATTACAACCTTTCTGTCTCTTGTGTCCTTTCAAAAGTTTTCTGAAACTCAAGAGTTGATAGAATGATTACAGCCACAGACAGAGGTGAGAAGACATTTGTTTCTCTTTCTTACTTTGATAAGCTTGAGTCTTTTTTTGTGTGTGTTACTGTTTTTTGTTGTTTCTTGTACTGATGCAGTTTTCTCTCTTGAAACGTGATCCCTGCTCCCCTGCAGGAGCAACCTGTGCCAGGGTCAGACTAGGAAGTCATAGAGCACGGGGACCAGGGCGCCACCAGGGGGCAGCAGCAGCCCTCATCTCTCCAAAGCCAGCCACCACCTTCTCTGGCCACACCTGGGGCGGGCGAAGAAGAGAACAAGAGCAGAGTCCCTCGAGAGAGAGAGAGAGAGAGAGAGAAAGAGCAGGAGGCTGGTGAGCTGGAGGAAGAGGAGAAACAAAAACAGGGAGAGGAGCAGGAGGAGGAGGAAGATTTGACCAGCGGAGCCTCCACCTCACTGCTGCCCCCTCGGCAAGAGCTCCCTGCTCCCACCGCCACGCGACAACTCAGGGCCGCTTTCTACAGCTGCACGCCTGCTGGTGACAAAAACCACTAGAGCAGTGCAGTCACTGCACGCCACCCTCCTTCCCTCACCCTTCCTCACCCTCCCTCCCACCCTGACCTTGTTCCCAACTCCCTGCTTTCACACTGGAGGTCACATGACACAGCTGAGCCAGCCCATGTGTGACTGATCAGACACCCAGAGGTGGCTGTCCCAGACACAGATGGGCTCATTCAGCTCTCATTGTAGACAAATTAAACACCTGTGAAGTCTGTTAGCATACTGTACTGTAGCACAGCAACGCTATCAGTACAACACAAAATACAAACATGAAAAACTTCCTGTCATAGGGTTCCCAGGGTTCCTCTCTGATAAACCTGGCTGATATACCCCTCTGGCCAAAGAGTGCAGAGAGTGACACAAAACCGATTCTGTATGTCTTCCATCTCTGCAGCTCTCTGTGAGCTGTCATTCCAGTTTAACCAAATGTTTCCTCAAAGGCACAATCATTCCTTTATCACTCCTTATTTATCCAGTAGCCTTTTTTAAATTATTCTTTACTGTTTATTTTTTTACAGTTACTATCTATAATTCATATCTTGACCCTCAGTATAGCTGGTCGCAATGTACACAACAGTGATGCAAAACTCATGCACGACAAGCACAGGCTTGCACATCAACAGCCTACTGTATATGCATCTCTTGTCACAGCTGTGAATGTATGAATGCTGGTCTGTTGGGTTTAGGAAGGATTATTTACAATACCTGTGATTTGTTTGCAGATGATTGGTTGGTGACAAATCCCATAAACTAACTGTAAAATGAAAATGCAATTGTTAACCAAAAACTGTGGTTCCTGATATCAAATATATTTCTCTGAGACATGAAGGCTCCTCCGACAAATAATACACAAACGCAAAACAAATCACCAAGTCACATTTGGCTGCGAATGTGATTCTAATTATTCTCATTTAAATATTTCCTCTAATCATACTGTAGGTCAGCTGCTGCACAGTAGTCTGCATTTTTGGTAACACTTTCTATGACACTTGTGACTGCAAAGCACATAAGTTCAAACATTATAATACTTCATAACTGCTGGTCATTTACCGACATAAGTGAAGAGATAATTGTTAAATCTTAAAACATTACATTACAGTGATAAGAATCACAATGCACACACACACACACACACACACACACACACACACACATACAGTATATATATATAAAATGTAGGTATCTGGATTGACCAGCAAGTGCAAGTGCTATGATACTTGACTTCATAAGTCATTAAAATGCTTTATAATGCATTATGAATATTTATGAATGCTTATCACTAATATTATACATTGCTATAAGTACAGTACAGCACAATATAAATATGTTTATAATGTGGTATACTATACAATATAAGCCATTATAGGCCAGGGCGTCATAGAAAGTGTTACTGCATTTTGAAATTAAAATTCATTTTCTGACACAATTTGATCCACCCAGAGATATAATATGTAGCACAACCAGATGTCAGGAGATTCAATGATATTTCACATGTGTAGGTTTCTCTAATGAAAATGACAGATGCTCTGGTCTCAGTCTTTCAGTTTTGGCACGCGTGATATTTAATAACTGTTGTTTCCTCACACCAAACTGCTCCTGATGATGACTTTTAAAGTAAAACCGAAAGCTTGAGACTGGAACAGTGTCCTTTTATATATTAGATTCAGATTTTGTAGATTATGTTCTGAAAAAATAATTTTCTTGTATTTTATGTTGAGCAAAATGATTAACAAACACAATGTGACTTGATCTTCAGGAAGATATAAACATAAACATAAACATCCAGCTTGTTGAGTAGATTTACTGTTTGATTTCCAAAGAGAACAGATGTACAGATGAATAACACTGTTAAATGTTACCTCAGCATATGTGCTGAATGTAAACTAAAATCACACACATCACCACAAACTACATAGACAGGAACATATCTGTATCTTCTTTTACCATGTCAGTGAGATCATTTAAATTTTTAAACCACACTGCGAATCAGTGGTGAATTTCACAGTTTCTCTTTTGATTGCAGGGCGAGTTTAGACATCAATCGAGCTCCAAGTCGCTCAGTGAATAAGAAGTAGCAAAGAACACAGCCTCCACTACACCACTGTGCTACAACAATAAGATGACTCTCTCACCCTTGAGCACACTGACAGACTGTGAAGGGTAGAAAAAAAACATTTTGGTGATCCATTTCCTATGTCTAATCTAAATAGTTTTCTCTTCTGTGTTTATGACTAAAAAACAGCAGAATTTTGTGTTTGTTGTTGTAATACTCATATCAGCCATAAAGGGCTGAAGTGCACTACAACCGCATGTTCTAAATAGGACGAAAAGCAAAAAGATGACAAGATCCAAAAAGTCTTGCTGAAGTTGTGTGTGAAGTGTGACAGAGTTTTTGACTCTGGGATGCTGGCTAAATAGCAGCAGGACAAAGACACCATCAACTACTGCAAGATCACTGAGATCAAACTGAGAAAAAACACAGTTGTAAAGGGGCTTGACAACAATAAGAACAGTGGAAACAGAAGGCAGCAGACTAACCTACACTACGGCACTCTGTCTTCTGGTGAATGGTACCATGAAATTAGTCTTTGAACGCAGGCAGACAAGCAGACATACACATATATACGACTATAGGTTTTCATTAGAGTCTGATAGGATGGGGACTCAAAGCATTCATGTTTTTCTTTCATCTGGCTTTTAATTTGTCCATGCATTCTAAACACAAGGAAGTGTATGTTAGTAAGTTATATAACATTACTGTCATGTCTTTCTTTTGGATAGAAATTTATTTTAATTGGTGCTAATCTGCCTTTAGTGTTAGTTATACTAGCCAACTGGTACACTTGAGCCTGTTGTGGTGTTTTGTCACTTATTTCACTGATGAAAAAAAAAGTGACAAACTGGCAAAACTTAATTTCACAATTTTTGTTTTGGTTTCACACATGAGAAAAAAGTTAAGGAACTTAGATTATCCTGGCAAATCCTTTGTTCACATGTTCTGAAGTCATAAACACAGAGGAGAAAATAATGTAGATCCGATTTAGAACATGAATCAGCACAATTATTTTTTTCTCTCTGGTCTCTCAGGGCTCCTAAAGTTACTTCTAATAAGCCCAGTAAATTATTACATTGTCTTTTAAACATAAACAGATAAAATAAGCATGTATTCCGCAGGCTTATAAGTATATGGTGGGCGACCTCTGGTGGCTAATATGCACCACTGCTTATTTATCTGCCCATTGCAATTAAACTGCAAGAGTTACATTAAATATACGTATATAGAAGAATATGTCCAACTTCCAGTCGTATGACTAGTTAAATGTCTTTGCTGCAGATACCAAAAGCTTCATGCAAACTTTGTGTTTATTTAAACATCTATTTGCCTTCATTTTGTGTCTTACAGTACTAACAATAATGAATGCATCTCAGTAAGCACTGAAATTCTCACATTAATGGGTCTGCTTTTGTCATATAAAACTATAGAACTCAGCTAACACACCACATATGTAAATAATCTCATGTATGTGCATGACATGTTGTATTCCTGTTTCATCAGAAGGGCTTTTTGGGACCATCCTCACGTGAGCCATTCACTCCTCAGAGTAAATCAACATAACCAGTCACATGTATACATTATCAAGGCTTCATTGTACATACTGTATATTCAATATGCAGATTATTATTATTATTATTGTTATTATTATTATTATTATTATCATTATTATTATTAGCAAATTGCACAGAAACAAACAATTGCTGACAGATCGTAGAAGAGTTTTAGTCACAGTCCACAATTCTATATTAAACGCCTCAGAAAGCATGTGTTTATATGTATTTTCCTCTCTTTTTAGAATGATGCACTGCAGTTATTTAGGACCACCGTAAAACGTTTGCTTCTACTGACACCCACATTCATTTCTGAAGGACCAGGTTTGAGATACATAACTTCTACTTGATGAAACACAGAGAGCACAGTAACTTCTTTCGATACAAAAAATTAAAATAAATATATATATCAGCTTCTTCTATTTGCTTAATTTTTATTGCAGGAAATTTCTACAAAAAGTGAATTATTCTTTGGACGTCCAAAGCACAATTTTTTACAATTATCATTTCCTATTGTGTTTCACTTGCCTAAATTCTGTATGCAATACAAAGTCTAGCATTGACGAGACACTAGCTGAGACTATCAAGATATCTCCTCAGTTATGATGGGGTATAATTGCACTACTATCATTTATATATGTCTGCTTTACGATGCAATAAATGCACTAAACGTTATGCTGTACCCACCTCCAATACTGAACAAGTTGTCTGGTCTAATGATGATGATGTCAACATTTCATGTGGTTTCTGATGGGTTGATGAGATAAATGATATCCAACAGTGTCTGATGATGATGTGTACAGGGTGCATCTTTTGTCGATAGCACATTTGAAAGAGGGGGTGAATAAACACAACATTTAAGTAACAGTCCTGTGTGTGCGCTTGTGTGGTGTTTTTTTCTCCTCAGTGATTCACAACGCCACCAGCAGAGGGCACAAGTGTGCTGTGGAGTAATCAGTCCAATGTAAACCACAAATATCATACTAAGATGCTTTCCTTTTCTGCATTTATATCGGGTTCTTCTAGTCGAATCCACTCAAAGTGCTTTCCAACACATGTTTAGTGTCTTGCTCAAAGACACTTGGACACTCCCTCTGGAGGAGCCAGGGATTATCTGGCCAACTTTTGTTCTATGACAAGTCTCAGTGCTACAGTATATAAAGATATTTTAGACCCTAGATTCTCAAACAGTATGCAAGCTCCCTCCCATGGTAAGCAGAGGAATATCAGAAATATTTTCTTCAAATTTCTTTATTAATTTCTTTAAATTTTGATTTTAAAAAGATATAATGCTGTCAAAAAGCTGCATGATTTCAAATGAAAATATGTTCAATTTGAGATGTAAGTAATAAGTTTTATTTTTGCAAACATAATTACCTAGTTTCAATCGTGCACGCAGCACACACATCCATCCAAAAAGGAACTATTACAAAGAGACATGCAGATCAGGAGGATAATACTTCAAGCTGCTGTGTTGAAAATGAAATGAAAACAGTGAACTGAGTTCTAGTGGCTACTCAAGAAATGCCAGTGAAGTCTCCACAGGCACAAAACAGTTTGTTGGTCCTTGGAGAGCTCAATGTTTTCTCAGGTGGTACTCGGTATAAAAAGTTTGGCAAACTCTGTTTTAGAGAACAACGTGCTTCCATCTTTGTGGCAGCAGTTTAGAGAGTCCTGCCCTGTTTCAACATGACAGTGCCTTTGTGGCCCTTAAAAAATGATTTCCCAGTTGGATATGGAAGATCCGTCTAGGAATTAGCACCTTTGGGATGAACTAGAGTCAGGCCCAACATCAGTGTCTAACCTCACTCATGTTCTTGTGGCTGAATGGAAACAGTCAGGTTCCAAAATCTTGTGGAAATCCTCCGCTGAAGAATGAAAGCTTGATCTGAAATGACTTCTGGTCAATATTCACTTTGATGAATAAAAGAATAACTGAAAGAGCTTCAGATGTTCTTACATGAACATCAAAGTTTATTACAACACAGATCTGACGTCAGAGGAGATTTTGGTGCAGCGTCAATACATGGACACAGTTCATGCCAAAGACTTAACATTCATTCAGCTGTATATCCCACGTCATTCATCCATTCATCACACCACCAGGGAGGAGGAAAACAATGTGGACACCCTCAGTGTAAATTCTCATTTCATTACACAAGGTCTCCATCTTGTCTTACCCTCTGGACAAAGCCTCCAAACGTAAAGTGTGCCAAGTGAGAAGGACTCTGAGATCTCACAGGTTAACTAACAGCCAACGCATAAATTAATAATTCCTCTGTGTTCAGTAAATTTCTGCCAAAAAGCTGTTAAATTTGGAGTGTCTACATACTTTTAGCCCCAGCAGGATGCCCTTCCAGTAGAGAAAAATTTGATAAAGTGCCCTCTTGGGTGGCCTTCCAGTAAAGGCAATGCAATGAAGTGCCCTCTCGGATGTTCCTCCACCAGACAAAACATGTTAAAGTGCATTCGGGGTTGGCCCAGTGTCTAAGAAAACATGATTAAGTGCCCTCCAGAGTAGGGATGTTCCTGGTGAATAATTTCCCTGTTGAAATTTAGACTAGTCGACTAGTCTAACACTAAAAAAACAGTTTTTTATATTTCTAATATTAAACACTGTCCAAAAAATACTGTGTATTAAGAGCCATTTGAAGCCACTAATCACAGTCTACAATTGCCAAATTGTACTTTAAATGCCACTTAAATGCACACTTCTTTGCGCTATGCAGTACAAACATAACACATTATCGTACAAAACATTACAACAACTTACTAAATGCTTCATCTTTTCAGACTGAAGAGGATCACAGTGTCACAGTGTGGGTAAATGACCCAGAGCTCACGTTTGCTGCCAACCTGATGGATAGTGTGGCTAACGTTAGCAGTGCTAGCAGCAGCAGCAGCTGCTCTGCTTGCAGGTTAATGTCCGTGTCTGTACTGAATGTGGTCACATATTGCTCCAGTCGAGTGGTTACATACCAGTTTATTCTGTAACAGTCTACATTCAACATTATTTCCATTTTCTAGATTAAAAAACTGCAAAACCGTGCTGGTTTTACAAGCTCTCATCTGTCCGACTTTGCTGATATACACATCTGGGGTTGCCTGGACCATCGGACTACACACGCTTACGGCATACGGTGAGAGGGGCTGCCGTCTGATGGGGCCGTAACTCTGACTAGTGGTAGGCGGCTGCATAACAATTAAGAGGCAACAGATAACTGGCATTGTACATGAATGAAATATTGATAAATAGTTTAAACAACTAGTATTTCTGGTGCTGCTGAGGGTGGAAATGTTTAATTGTCTAGTCAACTAATCGCACACATCCTTACTCTAGAGTGGTCTTACAGTGGATAAAACATGGTGAAGTTCCCTCGACAGTGTTCTTCCAGGAGAGGAAACATGGTGACATCCCCTCTAGAATGCCCTTCCAGTGGACGAAACATGATAAAGTGCCCTCTTGAGCGTCCTTCCTGTAGAGGAAACGTGATAAAGTGCTTTACAACTTTCAACGTGCTGGTGTCCCCTATTTTTTCGCCCCTGCTTCTCAGGCAGCCTGAGTCCACCACTGGTACAACAATATTGCAGCCAACACACCCCTTCACTTAAATCTTATTAGATAAGCGATGTCATAGGAGAGACAGGAGAAGTCATAACAACAACACCACAAGATTTGGAGACGTGACATATTCAGAGTCTATTTAAGCAGACCATGCATGAATTTTTTGATAAGCTACAGTACATTAGTCTGTTCAGATCATTCATAACTGCATCCATATGCCACTCATTCAGATTCAGCTGGTGCTCTATATTCCAACAGTGAGCCATTACCACCTCTATCTGGACGTGATCGTCATTTACCATCTGTCCAGTGCTTGTAATGGCACATTTTATCAATTGGTAGCCTAATATCACTTCCATTTGGTTGATCTAACATTTCTCACTCACAGAAAGAGGTGTAAATTGCTGTTTAATGTGTACGTCTAGAAAATCACATGTGAAAGTCATGCTAGAAATCCTGTGTTACAACACCATCTGCTGATGAGTCTGTGGCAGGAAAATATGGAAGTCTCCCAGAATCTTGAGAGAAAGGTAATGACTCAGCTTTTGTCTGTTTTCCTGAGGCCTTGTGTGTAGACGCCTGCTGCCACTATCCCATTGTGTTGATGATAATTAGCAACACTGTCACCAAATATATGGAGGTGTGATGCTTTAAGGTGTCAGTGCTTCATCCTGCCAGTAGTCAGCCAGCCTCTCCTCTCCAGCCTCGTCTTTCTCATCCTCTAATATCAGCCATATTGGAAGGTGTCACTTTGTGCCTGATGATTATTCACAGCCACCTGTCTCTCTCCGTCCCATCAGAGCAGCTCTGTGGTGGCGACGCAGGCATTCATGTATCCACTGCAGTTATTTTCTAAGGGTTAGAGAGAGTTCAGAGTCTGAAACTTTTCTTCTGAACTGTTTCTGCACCACTGTTTTGAAGTTTTATTCACCAGTCAGAGGTGTAGCAAAAAAATAAAAATAAAAATCTGGGCCATGTACTGTACATATGAAGCCTTTAGTGGGCTCCAGCCTCTTTAATACAACCATCGTCATGCCTGTACAAGCAATCAGTGGTGAAGTCTTGTATTAATGCATTAAGAAATGCTGCACAATCTCAACATATTTCAGCCCTCTTTTATCCACATACTTCAATTACTGTGTGAAGCTTTCCCTATGATGTTTTTAGAAAATTATAGAACTTAACTTATTTCTGTCACAGTTTTTCAAGGTCTTCACTACACCCTGCTGGGCATAAGATAAAGGTGGAAAGCCAATTCTATCCCCTGCACTGAGAAAGGATTAATGCATTACTGTATTATAAAAGACAGATGAATGCTGGATTAACGTGAATTATTTTCCAACAAGTGTTAGCTCAGTTTGATGCAACACA
>JAJHUR010091059.1:27186-58581 GCA_027495735.1 Lutjanus campechanus
ACCAACAACTCTTCAGTCACATTGTTGAACATTTCTAACATTTAGTATTTCTTAAAATTTATTAGCTTTAATAAAGCTTAACTTATCTTAAAGTGTATTACAAACAACAACTTTCCATCATGTGTTTTCTGCAAACTATAAAAAAGACAATGCAGGCTGAGAAGTTTGCTAAACAAAATAAATACTAAACATTTTAAGTTTAATTAACTTGAATAAATAAAACTTGTATATTTCAGTTAAGTTAGAAAAGATTTGTTGACTCCACTAAATACCTCTATGATGTGTTACAGTAACTTTAAAAAGTCAGTGTCCAGACTGCCTTAAAACTGGAAGTTGACTGAATTTGGCAAGATAAGTTGAAGTTTTGTAATAATTCAAAACAAATAACCGTGTCTCGTCAAACATAATATTAATTCAAGTCATCATTTTAAATAAAAGGTCTATCAATCAACTATTAATTAAATTCCCAGCTATTTAGATAATCGATTTATCATTTTGAGTCATTTTCTCAACAAAGAAATTTCACAAATTTCATGACTTAGAGTGTGAATATTTTCTGGTTTCTTTACTCCTCTATGACAGTAAACTGAATATGTTTGGGTTGTGGACAAAACGAGACATTTGAGGACATCATCTTGGGCTTTGGTCAACAGTGATCTGCATTTTTCACAATTTTCTGACATTTTATGGACCAAACAACATGAAAACAATGTTTGTTTGCAGCCCTAATGTTTACGTAAGACAGTGAGAACAGATCATTTGTCTGCACTAAATTCCTGTATGATTATTTTACAGTGTAAATGAGTATATAACTGAAACTCTGTAAACAATGTAATCTTGCACGGAACTGTGAACAAAATCTCCAAAGAAATCCCTGCTTATACCGCAGCTGTTCTCTCATCCTTGTCAAAATAACTTGTTTTTGCTCTCTGAGAACATCACTACAGAGTGCAGTGGAGGGATGTTAGAAAGCCTGTGGAATGGCGCGCTCCTATTGGCTGCTGCTCGCCTGTATAAAGAGCCGCAGTGGCAAATTCAATCAGATCAACTGCGAGCATCCTCCGAGAGCCAGACAGACATCGGGACGCGCCGGATCACACGGGGACGATTTCTGTGCTCTTCTGCTGCTTGTTTCTGACATTTTCGGAAAATAATAAGTTATAAAGAAAAGACAGGACCATCATTAACACCATGAAGGAAAGGAGAAACACACAGCCGCTGGTGGTGAGATGTAAACTGGTTCTTGTGGGAGACGTTCAATGCGGAAAAACGGCGATGTTGCAAGTACTGGCGAAGGATTGTTACCCAGAGGTATGCTCTAATGTTTGAGAAAATTAACTACAAATGTATGCACATAAAGATATTGTGGATTTTTATGAGAACCAGAGTGTTAAGTTCTCTTAATGTGAGAAAATGAGGCAGAAAAAAAAAATCGGTGCGTCTGTTGTAGTCACAGTTTTCATGCGCATTTTCATAAAATTTCACCCTCTTGGTTTATTTTTTACGCATTTGCCGTAATACTTTTAAATGCATTAGCTTTTGAATGGCAGGATTAATAGGAATATATCACCAACGCATTTATGATTGCCTCATGTTTTATTGGCCTGTAATATTCCCTGCAGCTGCAGTGATTCATGTGATTGATTGATTGATCGGAAATTCCTTCTAACAGAGGAAAGATTCTGTTTATTGGGCTTATTATTTGATTGACCCCCCCTGAGTGCGTGTTTTCCTGTTGTCACTAATTAGTTGGATAAATTCCATTACCTGTAGCTGACTGACTGACACCTCCCCACTAATGGCACCGTGTTGCTAATTGCTCCCCATGCAGACCTACGTGCCCACGGTGTTTGAGAACTACACAGCGTGTCTGGAGCTGGAGGAGCAGCGAGTGGAGCTCAGTCTGTGGGACACTTCAGGTAACTGATCATCACCTTCTCTCTGTCTCTGTCTGTCTGTCTGTCTGTCTGCTCTTTATCGTGGCCTGCCATTGTGCCTGCAGCACTGAAGGAGACTGGGATATTAGGCAATGCGCTGTGAATGTAATGAGCGTCTGTCTCAGCTCAAATCACAGCTGAGCCTTTGAATTTCACCTTAAATATTCATCTTTTAGGAACTGTCATGACCCTATCCATGTTGGAGTAAAGGAGATAACATGAAGGTGGTGTTTAATTAATTAAAGGCTTACAGACAGGCCTCATTCTCTTTGTTTTGTTGATGCAAGGACACAATGTACACTTGTTGAACTGCAGTTTCAGTCATCTTTCAAATCTGATTAAATTTACTCTTATTTCACATTTTTGCATGTAGGTGGATCAAATCAGTTTTTATCAGTTTTAATAGGATCCCTGACTGATATATTGGCAATATTTGTTTATATTGGTATCAGCATATATGTTGTATAGAGCTGCGACCAACAATTATTTTTATTATCATTAAATCCGTCTATCCTTTTCTAGATTCATTGATCAGTTGTTTGGTCCATAAAATGTCAGAAAATGGTGAAACAAGTCGACCAGTGTTTCTTAAAGCCTGATGTCTTGTTTTTTTTCCCACAAAACAAAGATGTTTACTGTCATAGAGGACTGAGGTAACCAGGAAATATTTAAATTTAAGGAGCTGGATTACAAGAATTTGGATATTTTTCTTAAAAATAACTCATGATGATTAATTGATGATCAAAACAGTTGCAGCTCTAATGTCCAATGAAAACTTTTTTACACAACATAATGCAGATTTGTTTTGGGTTTTTTTAGCTTTATGGGCAGCATTTTGGACAACAAAGTCTATTGTTAAACTGTGACGAAAACTAAGTGTTTGATAACCACATTAGAGGATCATCACAAAAATGTGTTTATGTATATATTATATATATTCTTTATTGGGATGGGTATCAGTAGGATTTTACTGATACTGATATCGATATACTGCTACTGCTAAAGGCATGACTGAATATTCAACAGTTCAACTTTATTGTTACCTTTTTTTGCATAAATAAGTTAAAATGTTTCCTGAGTTATTGCATTTTCATTAAATTTAGTAAAGTGAGCTCACACTTTTGAACATTTTTGCCCTGTCAACTGTTTATGTAACCTTACTTAAATAATGACAGCAATATTTTGGTACTGACCAGTCATGAAACAGTACCAGTTTAGTACCAGTTTAGTAACGGTTCTTGATATCCATCCCTCCTGCACGTTATATTCTGTATAATGAATATTAGCTGATATATTGGTATCAACTCCAGTCAATTTCAAGTCTGGTCAATTATTATCTATATAGTCCAATATCAGAAATATGTATTTCTGTGCATCTGAAAAACATTGAATTGTGGAGAGCTAATCTGGCAGCTTTGTTTTGAGTTTCGCAGCTTTTTTTTAAAGCTGCAGATGACCAAATGACTGATCAGTTCTCAAGATGTGACAGCTCCAAAGTTCGATTAACTTGGTTCATTTGGAGTGTTTGAGGTTACATAAAAGATTGACAGATCTACAAGTAGGTTTCTCAGCTTAATATGTTTCTCTGGAAACAGAGAGACGGTGATTATTCCTCTTCACTTGTTGTCACTGCTGACTTTGTGCCTCATATGTTCATTTACACTAAGCGTGAAAAAGAGGGTCAATGTGTCAGAGCAGATCTCCGCGGGGATCTGCTGTTTGGAGTGTTGACCTGGATACTGTGAACACACAAGGCTGCAGCACCTGTTTGATTCCCTTCATGCTTGCTGCACAATGGTCCCTCTCTCCAACCCACAATCCTCTGCATCATCCACACTCGTGCTGGATGTATCTGCAGCCTCACTAGGTCACCGTGCCTGAGCTGAAGTTGGCGCGTGTGTGTTTTATGCGTGTCTGCGTACAACAAATCCTTTATGTAACAGACCCACTTGTATGAGATGATGCAGTATTTACTCTGTTCTCGCATCCCCTCCACCACCACTCCTCCCATTATCCAAAAGCAGCAACAGGGAAAAAAGTGAGTGTAATTCCCTCCCCAGACCAAATCCTGCTTTTTAATCCCAGACTGTGGACCTTTGGTCTGGCCAGCAGGAGTGGGCCTGGTGCCGGGGGATGACGGGCACACAGAGAGGCATCCTGTTGAGCTTTCTGGAGCAGACAGACAGGAGGCAGCTCAGAAACTCTGGTGACCTGCATTCGCCTCCATATGCTGCTCCGGGTCACCCACTCCAGCAGCATGATGCAGGGGATTAAGACTGTGAATAGGACCACTGGGCCACCCCGTCTTCTGACTGACCCACTGAGTCTGAGATGCTTTCTTTCTTTCTTTCTTCCTTTCTTTCTTTCTTTTTTTCTTTCTTTCTTTCTTTCTTTATTTATTTATTCATTTATTCATTTATTTATTTATTTCTGCCCATCTTTCATTGTTTCAACTCTTCCCTCTGTTGATCCCTTTCTTTGTTGCTTCCTTTTTATCCGTGCATGATCCAAAATTGCACCAATTACTTTCTGGCTAATTTGCATCATAAGGAACAATGAAGCTACCCAACACGTACAGTTTAACATAGACAATACATATGCCTTTGTAAATAAACAGATCAAATTGGCCACAAAAGGCTTCACAGATTGATGATCATGTGACTATATTTATTTTATGACAGGCTTTAAGTTTGACTTAAAGAAGCAATAATATGTAACATTTTTGCATTAAAATGTCTAAAATTGATCGCTAGAGATATATTTTGTTGAGTTGTTGATTTAGAGCTGCAATGATACGTTGATTAATTGATTAGTCGATCTAAAGAAAATTAGTTGCCAAGTATTTCAAAAACCGATTAATTGTTTCAGTCATTTACAAACAACATTGCTGGTTCCAGCTTCTTAAATGTGAGGATTTAATCGATAACTGCTAGTTGCTATAAATTCCAGGGAAACATGGAATACATCAGATAGGTCAGGCAGGGAGGAAGGAAATCATGAACATGACTAAATGTCACTTGAATGAAGCTTTAATATTACCTTGTCAGTGAACATGATTTCTGCCAGAGTCGTGGCAGATATATACTGTTTTTCTACCAAAATTCGGTTGTGGTTTAAATGCAGCTAAACCTGCTAAAAATAGGCAATTGACTTATTACCCTTTGCCAGCAGCCTCGCTTGCCTGCCTGTTTTGTTTTTTTCTGATTTGAGCTGGAAAGCCGAGACTCAGCTCACAGCTGTGCAGAATAGCAGAAAGAAAGAGGTTTTTAAAACTTTTGTAGCTTCTAACTGAATCTCTGTGGTTTGAAGTTTAATTACTCTCCTGTGTGGCTGTTCGTACTTTCAGGGACCTGCTGTAGTTGTTTCAGCCATGTTTCTGTCACTGCCAATTGGAGCTGGAGCAGATGAGTAGCTGTGACCACTGCAGAGTCATTTGACCCGGGAGTGAATGCTGATTGTACCCTTTCCCACTGAAGACATAAGCTAGATGTTAATGGGTGTTAGTGGGTTTTTGTTCAGTGTAAAAGGGGCTATATTGTACATTTAAGTGGATTTTAACTCTTTTGTTCAACCGAGAGGAGGACTTACATCACCCCCTCCTTCCTGTCATGTGTTATAGATGACTCTCATGTATCTCATGTCAGGCTCCGGGTGATGGACGACAGGCACAGGGGCTATTTGTTGGTCACACCGTACAATTTCTCCTTCTTACTGTAATTTGCTCTAATTGCGTGGAGTTGTGCCGCTGCGGCCCCACCATACTGAGAGGGTCTCCTCATTATCCCGACTCCCCTTCATTGATTGGACTGACCTCATCACCGACTCCACATGGCAGGCAGCTCCTTCTCCCAGCCCCACCATGGATTTACACACCAAAATCAATCCACCAGTTTTAATCAGCCTGGTCCGATCGGACATGAAGGGGGGCAGAGGGGATAGAAAGAGGGGAAGGCGAACACCGTCCAGTAGCTGTAACTCATGTACAGAGAACAATGAATCTCGTTATGGTGTTAGTGAGTAATTTATTTGAGGCTGAAGGGTCCTGCTGATAAAGCCTTTGAGTTTTAGACTGTACTGTATATATCATCATTTCTTGTATGATTAATGAATGAGATTGATTTGTAATGAACCCAATATCCATTTAAGCTGATGAAACAATCTGTATAATTGTAAAAGGGAGGCATTGTTAATAGACAATAATCATTTTCAGCCATTTCAAATGGGCACTCAGCTATTTAGTCATCGAGTTCAGTCAGCTTTAAAGGTCCAGTGTGTAAGAATTACAGTGATCTATTGGCACAATAAGGCAGAAATGGAATATAATATTCATAGGTATGTTTTCATTAGTATATACTCACCTGAAAATGAGAATCATTGTGCTTTTGTTACCTTAAAATGAGATGTCAGTATCTACAGGAGGCACAGGTCCTCTTCCATGGAGGTCGCCATGTTTCACCTTATGTTTCTACAGTAGCTCAGAACCAACCAGAGCAAACAAAACACAGGCTCTGTATATGGCTTTTAGCATTTTGCATGAGATATATGGCCACTGTAGGTTCTCTGCTTGAAATAGGAGGATGAGACGAGGTGTTTGCAATCTGCAGACTCACAGTGTTTTTTTAAGGCTGCAAATAATGATCGAATAATGTTTTTGAAAATTGATTGATAAATCCATTATTTTATGATTAATCTATCATTGTTTGATCTATAAAACAGAGAATAGGGGAACGTTGATGTCTGCAATTTTATTGCTTTTTCCAAACAAAAGTCAACAATTCAATATTTCATATTAGATTTACAATTATATTAAACAGAGAAAAGCAGGGAAATACTCACATTTGTGAAGCTGGAAACATCAAACGTTTGGCATTTTTCTATTATAAATCACTTAACTGATCATGTAGGTGGTGGTCAGTCAATTTTCTGTTGAGTGAATGCTCATTTTGGCAAATTTAGTTTTTAGTTCAAATAAAGGAAAAGACTGTTACTGTAAAATTATTTTAAAGTTGAGATAAATGACTTTGTGACCCTTAGATCACATCCCTGAACCTATTGTGCACCTCTTTCCTAATATATGCCAAATAATATAATAATATGCTGAAATAAAATATAAAAATCAATTTCTATTTTATTCTTCATCAAATTTTCATCATGTAAAACAAAATATGTTCTTGAATAGACTTGAACTAGACAATATTATATTAATATTATACTAATGCCTCAACCCATCAATTAGAAAAGCGACACAGAGATAAGATCTATCAGTTTGGTAGCTACAGCTATGGTATGTCCTCCATGTTTATGACATATAAACTTTTCTACGTTCAAATCAAGTCCCTCCTGACTTTATTATCACTTGAAATCATGTAAGGATATGGACACTAGATGCTCTTGAAATGCTGTTTCATCTCAAAGTACTAGTCTAGGCAGATGAATTTCATTCAACGTGCTCAGCAAACTAATTTGGTATTATCTTTAATCTTTTAACTGTTCTAACAATTGTAGATTTTTTTTACCTCTGATGCTCTGACTTTAACTTCGTGAAAGCAGAATACTCTTTTAATTCAGTGCACATCAAGGCTTTGGTTTAAATTTTTTAAACAATCTGTTGTTTGACTCAACTTCAGAATGTGTGAGAGTAATCAGCTCTGACGGTGTCAAGTTACAAAGTAAAGCTTGTTAACAGCTCAGACGTGGTGATGCTCAGGAACAAAGACCCATCCTCTGTCTCCCTGCAGGGGGCTTCAGCGCTGATTCTGACTGGCTCTGGCATGTGAAACCAGGGAACAACTGTCTGACGCAATGTAGTGTGTTTTTTGGCCTGGCTGGCTGTGAAGTCCGTAGTTATCAGCTGCAGCTGCAGCAGCAGCACCTCCCAGCCGGCTGAGTGTAGGTGGAGGGGCAGAGCAGCTCTCATCCCCAAATCTGTGAGTCATCCCATCACTGGATCATTAATCTGTCTGACCCCTGCATTCTCACTGTAGGAGAGGAGTGTGCTAATGATGAAGACGAGCTCTGTCGCACAGTTGATTTAGCACACATGCACAAAAATACACTCGCAGAAAAACCTCCCCTCCCCCACCTGTACGCTTGCTCCAACACAAGGCCCGTCGTCGTCTCGGCCTGTGAAGCCTACTTCTGCTCTGGCCCAATTTCCACCTCGACACTTTAGCTCTGGGCACCGCACCATCAAGACGGATGGAGTTGAGCTCAGCCGCAGGAATTTGGTTATGCTCTTTTCTTTTCCTTCCATTCCCTAGTTAGCCGTGTTTCATGCCTCAGAAACTCTCCATCTGTCGTAGAGGCACGCTGTTGAGAAAAAGGAAGAAAAGGAACATTTGGAGCATGCTTAGGCGCTGCATGCGTATTGATCCGTCTATCTGAGCCATTCTCCAGGTTGTTGCAGTGGAGAGAAAGAGGGAAGAGACAGAGACTGGTACTCTGTGATATCAGACTGCAGGGGGTGAAGGATTAATGGCATAGGAGGGCTCTTTGTGATCTGCCTCAGTAGGCGACACTCCTGCTTTCCCTCCTCTCTTCCTCCTGGCTTTTTCTTGCCACAATAGAAGAAGCTATTTTCTTCCAGGATTAGAAACTGGGTCCTGGAGTGTCGGGAGAGTGCTGCCAAGGCTTCTCCTGTACCCAAACAGCATGCTGCAGAGCTTCAAATACTAATATTTACACATTCATCATCGTCATTTTTTATTTATTCCCTTTGAAGATAGATAGGATAAATACGCCTACTAAATTGAGCACCGTTTGTCCAAAGATAAAATCGATTTCTGTGGAGAAAAAAAACACATCTTAGACGTCCCCTCCATCTCCTTTCCCCCTTGGCAGGGTAACTAATTTGTCAGCTTTAATTGCAAAGGCTCTCGGACCCCCTGTGCAGCTTTCCATTGATTGGTGCATCTCGATCAGTGGCCATTTAATGCAGAATCACACCCAGTTTCCCGGCTGTGTGATAACCCCTTGTGGGAGATTTAGAAGATTTATAGAGCGGCCTGCCTCTGACCCTTCTGTGAGATACCTCCACGGTATAGAAGGTTAGAAGGTTACTTTAAAAATGTATACGCATACAGTTACTAATTACCTGTTTAAACATGTAGTCAGTAACCTAATCCAAGAATCACAACATTGTTTTTAATGATTTTATTTCTTCATTTTACATTTTCCTCATTCCATTAACCCATCCCTTCTCCTTAACATACATACATCTACACCTTCCTCTCAAATTGTCATTAATTAATACCAATAGTTCATCAAAGCACAGTTCACATGCAAAAATGCTAATAAATACGTTACTTTTAACTAATAAACTATTCATAAAGGTCAGAAGGTGGTACAAATATATATACATTATTCTGGAATAATGCCCCTCTATTTTTCATATATTGCTAATAAATTTTCCCCATATCCTATTTAATTTCATTGGTTGGCCTGGAAAGTGGATCCTTGGATTTCCAATAAATTAATATACATTTTACATTAATATAGTACAATATTAAAGAAATGTAACCTGATTACTTTGCTATAGCTTTTCCTTAGCTGTGCACAAGTGCATGTTTAGATTAATAGCAGTAACTGTGCTAATTTAAATATACTTTATTTGCTATTTACACTTCACACTCAAACTTCAACAAAAATATCAGCGTCAACATCCTAAAGTCCCAAAATATTTTTCATTATAGCCGTAGTAGTAGTAGCAGTATTAACAGTTAGCCAGCTAACTGGATTTCTGTGTTGCTAACATTAGTGGTTGGTTCTTCCTGTGTTGTTAATGTTAAGTGTTTCTTGGATTTCCAGTCTTTGGATATTTTCCAGGCCACAGACCCAATCATAGCTGGACCTGACACACCAGGTTTTTCTAGTGATTTCAGTGTAAACCCACCTGCGGCCGTAAAAGACTCCCGGACTGTTGACTTAATATAAATCGGTAGGAAGTCCACACATGGAGACGGTGAGGTGGATGGACGGCTCAACAAATGAAGGACTATTATGCGACTTTTGTCACATGACTTTCATGTTGCGAGTCACTTATGGTAACCGTGAACAAGGTCTTATCCTAAACCTAAATAAACCACTACTGTTTCACAACATTAATCATGAGTTAAAAACGGTTTTCTTGTCAACTCAGATACAGCCACTGAACGGTGCCTTCTGCTTCAGTATCAAGCACTGAGGGGCAGTGAAAAATCCTCAGTATGTGATGAGTTGGGATGACAACATGTTTTTTTCACATCTGGAAAGCATAGCATGTAGTGAACTGTGCTGTTTTCCCACTTTTCTGACTTAAAGACAAAATAATGGTGGCATTTCAAGTGCTGTAATGTGTGCACACTGCAGGTGGTATATTGTTCTCCATTTTAAAATAAAGTTTTAAAAGTTGTAAGCCTGCTAACAGGGCTGCAACTAACAATGGTTTTCATTATTGATTAATCTATTGGTTATTTTCTCTATTAATCGATTAATTGTTTGGCCCTTAGAATGTCAGAAAATTGTGAAAAATGTTGATCAGTGTGTCCCAAAACTCAGAGTGATGTCCTCAAATGTCTTGTTTTGCCCACAATATTCAGTTTACTGTCTAAAGGAACCAGAAAATATTAACATTTATGAACCTGGAATGGAAAAAAATACTAGAAGTTGATTGTCAAAACAGTTAGTGATTAATATAATAATCAATTTTATAATCAATTAGTCACTGCAGGTCTACCTCTTAATAATCCCCTCTTTTACTAAAAGTATCTGTAATCTGATTGTCTTTTTTTATATGTAATGGAATACACTTAGCTCTTTTGTATCCAAATTATGTAATCTCATTACGTGTAATCTGTTACTCCCCTAACCTGGATACCTCAGAGTCACCACACACACACACACACACACACACACACACACACACACACACACACACTCATCATCCCAGTAGTGCTAATTGTTTTGATCTTAATGTGTGTCAATTTTCACAGTCAGCAAACACAAACTTGTCTCACAGATGAGCGTGGCTCTGCTGCTCCAGCCTCTAGGTGTGAACTGTGTCAGAGCATTAATGTAATTTGCATTCTTTAGGTGGCAGCATCTGTCCTCTTTGTAAAAATGCAGCCATAGTAAATCATTTACTTTAATCAGGATGTTTCAGTTAATTTGCCTTTTAACAGTAGAACAAAGTCATTTTTCTATCCAAAGGCAGAGAAACAGAGTTATAATCCAACAAGCGTGTCCCTTTGTTCCTTTGCAGAGATGTTTACTTTCCTCAGGACATGTAGCCCTAAGGAATTTCATCGCAGCTTGTCATTATTCCACTCACAGCAGCCCGGCAGCTGGCAAATTCAGTTTTACCCTTTGATAATGTGGAAAATCATTAAGTATTCATGAAACTGATCTATATGCACACACCCATGTTCAGTGTGTGCTTTTTCATATGTTTCCTTCTGATGCATTGTTTTCTATGCCGTAAATCAATTAGGACGGTTGTGTAATATCTAAATGAGCGATTACACAGGCTGCTTTTGTTATCTGTAGCTATAAGAGGAGCACTGAATCCCTTTTGGGATTCTCACGGAGCCTAAAGTAAACATGTTAATCCCATTGAGCTGCTCCTCTTCTGTTTCATCTGATTTCAGATTTAGGTTCACCTCTGGCTGCTGCCAGATTTAAATATGTGTGTCATTAGGTGTGGTGTGAATGTGTGTGAGTGTTTTTGTGTGATGATGGGTGTGTGTCTCTGTTGCAGAGCAGAGGAATGTCCCCAACAGTGGGTGGGTGGGCAGTTTGCGGTGTAAAATGATTGATTGGCAGTTAAGGCGAGCCTTTATGGAGAGGTGGGAGGAATGCCTGATGTAGATGGTGGATTCCAAGGCTGTTGCTGTGGTAACAGAGGGACTGGAGGTATTGCGCGCCGAGCAGAGGATTTTTTTTTGGAGGGGGGGTGGGTGGTTTACTTAAGGATTCTGAGCATGAGTGGGAGCGTCTGCCTGCCCCGAGCCCCACCGTTCCACTTGCGTAATCTACTGCAAGAGAAGATCAATGAGGATTCGGTGCCCGATTGTCATCTTCTCTCCCTCTGAAATGGCAGCGGAGGATATAGGAGCAGGGAAAAGAGGAGTTTCAGGGACAGCAAAGTGAGGCTCAGCAGGAGAAGTGATGCCGATTGCACCTAATCCCCACAGCTGTATGCTCTGGCTCTGCCTCTGCTGCCACTCTGCTGCTCCATCACCCTTTTTCCTCTTACCGGCTGCCTGTTGTCACAACAATCGCCTCCAACTGTCTCTGAAACAGTCTCCACTTAAAGTGATATTCCACTTTGTGAGAATAAGCCACTCAGTATGTACTCACCACCATGCCAATGTAATGATGGGTGAAGGGCTTCAGTTCACAAAACAATCCTGGAGTTTTAGGAGAAACAGGGTAGCAGCCTCATCCAGTACAATGGCAGTGAACGGTGACCACGGATAAAACGTTTAAAAAAAAAGCACACAAAACAAACTCAAAATGTCTCCATCCTGCTTGTGTGGTGTAATCCAAGTGTCCGCGACATTAAAAATTAACGCCATTTACACCATGTTTTTAGCTGAAATGTAGCATGTAGCCGGTAGGATGTAAACATGGTGTCGATCTCGCGAGACTTCGTATATATCTTAATGGACGCATGTGCGTAAGTCCTTCACCCATCATCACATAAGCATAGTGGTGAGTACATGCTGAGTGGCTTATTCTCACAAAGTGGAATATCTCTTTAAAATTAATCATTGGCCCAACTCATGAACTCCTAAACATTTTATAATGCAAATTTAGCCGAGACCTCTTTTTAATTTGATGTGAAAATATGAAATGAAAAAGAAAAAAATGGCATGTAATGTAGCAGAAAAGTGTGTGCAGTCCTAAACATACCAAAAGCTCCTTTGATAAAAAATTTTTTTTTAAAAACAAAACAAAAAAAAACTTACACAGGAATTTTGGGAGCAACATGCATATGCTGTTTTTACATCAAAATTAGAGCGTATAAGGGAGTTTTTTTAAACTCAGGTAAACAAGCAAAAGATGGTCAATTGGCCTTTTTCTCAATGCCAGAGGACCTGTTTTCCTCTCTGTTTTTTGTTTTTGTTTTTTTGTTTTTTTTGTTTGTTTTTTTCTGATGTGTGCTGGAGAGCTGAGACTCAACTCATGTGTGCAGGAGAACAGAGAGAAAGGCATTTTTAAAAGTCTTAGTGTGTTCAACTTTTGTAGCTTCTAGCTGAATCTCTGTTGTTTGAAGTTTAGTTTCTCTCCTGTGTCATTGCAAGTATGATTTTATTGTCAAGAATTTATAGGAGATAAAATATTTATCCACTGTTCAGACACTCGACTAAACACGAGTGCTTCATCAGTAAATACACACCTTCAAGTGGGTGTAAACTCTACTGTGCTGGGTGACACACCAAGCCAAACTGAGTCAAGTCAGTCGAGTATTCATATATGCAGCTTCATTCAGGAACATTTCAGTCTTGCGCCTTTTCACACATGCCATGGAAATGGGGAAAGGGACAGCAGGGTCAAGTAGATGGCTGTAATCATGGATGCCAGCTACTAGTTAAAACAACATCTAGTTAAAAGTGAGGGTGCAAGATTAGTGACAGGCAAAGGAGCGTATGGCAGGAAAGGTTTCATTTTGTTAACATCTGAATGTGCCATTTCCTGCCATATAGAAGCTTCAATCATGACCAGTAACGGTGCAATGAAGCTCAGTTAATATTGCACTCTTTTATATGAAAATATCATTTTTTAATTGTGTTCTGTGCTTTCAGCAGTGACTGACAGATAACATGTTGTCTGTCACAGGCCTTTTCCCTGAAATGTTACCAGGTCCTTAGATGGGAAATTGGAAGAACAGATTTTCCTCAATATTGATCCCTGCTCCCATTCACACACAACCCATGCAAAGAAATGTTCCTGAACATTTGAGGGATAGACTGCATGAGTGAAAGGGGTTCAAGGTGTGTTACCATGTCACCATAAAGATGTGGAAAACTTTGAGCACTTTTATCAATATTTCAAAGAGGTGGCTGTGAAAGATTCATTTGAAACGTTAGTTTCACAAATCAGCTGTATCCAGCTCTGCACTCACTATGCTTGGCGTTCCTGTGGTCTGAAGTCATTGATGGCACATGGAACTACTTGAAATCAGAGATGCCTCCATGTGTTTTCAAAGTTTGTCTTGTCTTTTATCCACATTAATAAGTCTCTCTTTTCTGCCCTCTTAGGTTCTCCATACTATGATAATGTGAGGCCTCTGTGCTACAGTGACTCAGATGCAGTTTTGCTGTGTTTTGACATCAGCCGCCCGGACACTGTGGACAGCAGTCTGAAGAAGGTAACAGCTTCACTGCTTCACTTTACAGCCATAAGTATCTTTTGTTCCTCAAATATAGCTATGAAAGTATTCTGTAGCACTGTGCAGTCCACTCTTATTTTATTTAACTGTACTGATTGTCCTTTCGTATTCACAGTGGAAAACTGAGATCCTGGACTTCTGTCCGAGCACACGTATCCTGCTCATTGGCTGTAAGACTGACCTGCGCACAGATGTCTGCACGCTGATGGAGCTGTCCAATCAGAAACAGACCCCCATTACCTATGAACAGGTGAGACAAGAGAAGTAACACATACAGTATAAGCCATTTTTACAGAGACTCTTTAATAATGCCATCATTGTGCTGGCTTTGCTTTTTTACACAGAACCAAACAATGCCCGTGTGAGTGATTAGATTAGATAACATGTCAGGGTTAAGCAAAAGAGGTGTGATGTGTAAAACAACAGTCTTGACATCCTGTGTGATGAGGTTGTGTCCCATCCTGCCGGCTCACTCTTTTTACACAGATGTAGATTTAGCTCTGTTACTATATCATCTGCCAGCTGAACATCAATACCCCCTATTTGTTTTATACAGATGGTATACATCATCTGAAAGCTGTGAACCTAAAGATTAATATAAGATGCAGCACAGCATTAGTATGATGGCCATCCCCATGTGCTATCAGGTCTCATAAGTTGTTGCAGCAATATTGGGGTTGATAACCCTTTATTACACAGATTTGCTGCACAATTTAACCATTTTTGACCAGTCACTTATTGAGAAAAATTGTTAAAAATCCCTCCAAAGTATTACATTAAAACACAAAGACCTTAAGGAACCCATAGAAATTATTTTATGTTAGGGCTGCAAACTATAGAGAAAATAAATCAACAATCACCAGACCTTCTTTTGATATATCTCCTTGTATATCTCCTTAGGTTTTGAACATTACACTTGGAATATCATTAAACTTCCACTGGAGCTGTTATTTTTTCAGCTGCCATTCTCAAGTAGGTCAGAAATAATTTTGAAAATCTGACTCATTAATTGCTTGAAAAACTTGTTGATAAAAAGGTTGCATTATGATTACAGTGACAGGTGACAATCTATAAATATCTTTTTTATGATAACAGAGTAGTGAATAATATAATGAGCCACCTATTGTCACAACAGTCAATGCTGCCATGTTCCCTCATTTATTTTCACAGTCATTTTATGAGCTTGCAGGAGCATCTCCTCCTGAACTCCTCATGACACAGTGACCCTGGTGCAAATAGAAAACAATAAAATTTATTAAAGGGTGTTATGAACACCACCCTTCACCACTCCAACTCTCCATTCATTGCAGGGTTCTGCTATGGCCAAGCAGCTGGGTGCAGAGGCTTACCTGGAGTGCTCGGCGTTCACCTCGGAGAAAAGCATCCACAGTGTGTTCCGCACTGCCGCGATGGCGTGCATCAACAAGCTGCAGCCTCTCCCGAAGACCAGCCCCACCCGCCGGCTCTCCAAAAGACTTCTCCACCTGCCCAGCAAGTCGGATTTGCTCTCCTCCACCTTCAAGAAGGAGAAGGCCAAGAGCTGCTCGGTCATGTGAGTGGAGACCTCTTGGGTTACAGTCATCACATGCGACCCCAAGCCCCTGCCTCTTTGGTCTCGGGGAAGGGGGGGTGGGCACGATGGTTTTATCAGGGGGCTTCCTGCTGAATCCTTCCCTCACCCCCCCGGAAACCAAAACACCCCTCAGAAGAGGTGGACACCTCGCTGTCCACTTGCTCCTGAACCTTTTAGCGCACTTCCATCTTTTCTCCACTACTGTTTATCTTGCTTTTTTCAAACAAACAATATCAGTCAAGGTTTGATCATCCAGCTCTCATTTTTTTTCACCTGTAAACAGTATGCAACTACAACGGTGTTATTACATCTGTCTGATTTTACTATCTCTAGGCACATGTTGATTTTGTCCAAATTGGAAATGTGCAACGTGTGACGTTTAATCTTGTGATGTAAATGCCTCTCAGACGATTCAATGGATATTTTTCTAAGTACAAAAATATATCTAGCATGAAACTGTCAGGAATTAGCTGAATCCTGTACATCCCTCTTACTTAGTAAGGTGTCTGAGGTGTGAAATAGCTTGTCGCTGGTGTTCCCACTTAGGCCTGTGGAAGCACAGAGACGTAGAGCGAGTGTAGTGGGACAGACCGCAGTGAGAGCTATTACATATAGAGAGCTGTTCTCGTTGTCTCAGTGGTGATGAGAGCAGGGATAAGAGCTGTGAGTGCACGCTGCTGTGTGCAGACGGCGGGCTAGACTATCTCAACCTGCATGGATTGTTGATGCATGGTTGTGTAGCTCTGGACGGCGCTGCTCCACCAGCTTTCAGTGGACTGAGTGGAGGAGGCTGAAGAGGCTCTGCGTGGACAAAATGAACACAAAATAAAGGGAAGTTTAGTCGGGCTTCCTGTGTCTCTGCGGTCACAGTCTATTTTAAAATACTATTTTGGTGATGCGACAGACACATTTTAATAGACGAGAGCAGATGCTTTTGTTGTGACCAGGAGCATAAACACAAACAGTTCAATGCTGAGCTGTCGAGCTGTTATTTATGAAGCCGCGGCTGGTTATTGATGCCAGTCAAGGTGTTGTTGTGAGGCATATCTAAAAGTGTCGGATAACGCCTACCTGAGTCAGCCTGCTAATGGGAGAATCTGGTTTGTAGTTTTCAAATATTCTTCAGAAAAGATTTGTAGCATTGTATTGTTGAGAGTTTTTAATTCTCAAACGGTATGCAGTTTTGAAAAATGCCTTTCATATCATGTTCCCAGAGGTCATTGAGAGTTTTTGACTACTGTAACATGCCTGTGGATTTCTCTCATCAATGTAGCACTCCCAATCTTCCAAGATGACTCAAGTCTTTGTAAATCTATTGACCTCCAATAAGCAGCACTTACTGAAGGTTACAATGACTACGGACCCTTTTCCTGAGCTTAAATCTTTGGCTTCATGGTTATGTGTGTGTGCAGCATTGATCTCTGTGCTTCTAACCATAAAGCAATAATGATTTAAGTGCTTGTGATGCAAGGTAACCTGTGTGGCAATAAAGATGCAGCTTTGTGATTAACTGTCATGCTATAGCGCTCCATGGACATCCATGTTATAGACTGATACCATCTCTGCTGTACAAAGAGGCTGCTGATCTGTGTTTGCCCCTCCGCCTCCGTGTAAGTAGCCACTGGAATCTAAAACAACCAATGAAATTGATCAGAGTATGTGAAAAAATGGGATCAACGCTCTTTGAGTTGGAGATGCTAGACTTTGCTGTCAATTTTACGTAATCATAAACAAAATATTGAGGCAGTTTGATCTAAATAAGCTGCTTGAGTGAGTTGACAGTGCAGCACATGCTTGTAAAATTAGAAATCTGCTTCAAAAGTCTAACAATCATCTTGTAAAAAGGGCTAGTGTGTGGAAAAAAGGAAATTATGTGGGACTAAGGAGACGAGTAATCAAAATGCACAGGCTGGCCCTGTCCAAAGAAAGCTATTTTTCCATTATTTGTTTTTATGGTTAATGTGTATTTTGTTTTTTCTTTCTTTTTTGGTATTTAAATGCATGATGATGTGAGTCCCAGTGTTGTTTGGGAAATATCTCTCTGAGATGGTTGTAGCGTCTTTATGGAGCTGTGGACTGCCCCCCCCTGATAGTCGGAGGAACTTAAAGTGGTGATTTGCACAAAGGCTTCCAGTTCATGGTCACACACCAAATTCCTCAGCATTGCCTAGCAACAGTTGAGCGTAGGAAACAGAGACTGGCTCTTGGGTTGGTTGTGTGGACAGAGAGGGTTGGCTCACAAGCAGACATCCCCACATCCATTATTACAGCGTCAGTTATGCATTTATCGCCAGGTTTGTTCCAAAAAAAGAAGACACATTTCTTGATATTTTTCTTTGGGTTAGGGAGCTGATGCCAGGCCTTCTGCAGACGGGTTAGACGGGCGGCTCATGGACCATGTCAGTTAATATGCAGCCTTTGTGTTGTAGTCAGTGTGTGGTACAATGGTGCAGTCAAACTCCTAAGCATGTCCTATTGAAGTTGTATGATTGTACATACCGTCTCTTGTTTTATAATCATCGTAAGACATCTTCCAGGATGTCACATGGAAATATTGTTGTTGATGTGAATATTTATTTGGTAGCTATTTTTTTTTTTGCCTTTTTTTGATTGACATGTACATTTGTTTAAAATCTATTTTGGAAATGGAACTTTATTTCCTTTTTTGGGGGTTGTTTTTTTGTTTTTTGCTGTGTTAAATAAAGCTTGCCCTGTCTGGCACCCTTGAACTGTTGTTCTCCTGTCATTTATAACGTAAATTATTAACACTGCATTGCCGAAAAATCTCAAATCTCACCCTCCCCTTGCCAGCTGTGAAAGTCATGCAAAATGCCACTATAGAAAGATAGTGGTGCAACATTTTCTTATTTTCAGGTGATAATACCCTAATAAAAACATGCTTTCGAATATTATCTTCCATTTCTGCCATATTGTGCCAAAAAAAACACACATCATTATAATACACTGATTTTGATGAAGTTCTTTAATCAAACAGTTAAAGGTCTTCAGAAAGTTTTACACATAAAAAACAGTAAAATTGTGAAAATGAGGCCAATCTCGTTTAAACCCTCCTGTCATTTTTCTGATCACATACTTCTGAAGGTGTAATAATGAATGTGAACAGATGTCTCCTGTAGTGTATCACTTCAATCATCTCCGTAGGAAGTGAGGTGCTTATCTGTTCCACTCTATCAGTGCTAATAATTCCTTTAACAGGCTCCGTGTCACTGCATGCATGCAGAGCATGTCTCATTAAGGAAAGAACAAATTTAAATCACGACGGATGGGGGATTACTGTCATTTTCCATTACTTCAACCCTGAACTGAAGATCATAGACACTGATGATCAGGGAGTTATTATCACAGACTGAGAAAAAGAAAAACGTGTCAGTCAGATGTGTAACTGACAAATGAGTAGCAGCATGATAAGCATAATAAGGATGATAGACAGGAAAGTTTTGATATCCAACACTTAAAATTCTGCTTAATGGAACAATAAAACTAATAATGTGTTAATCATGTATAATATTATTGTGAAGGTAATGAAAAGCACATTTAAAGTAATGAACATTTTTATAGATAGATAGATAGATAGATAGATAGATAGATAGATAGATAGATAGATAGATAGATAGATAGATAGATAGAAAGACAATTCCTGGTCTCAAAAAGGTGAGAATACTGCTGAAGCACTGGTAAATTTTTCTTTTTGATACTGTTCCTATCAGATGTGTCTCAACCATAACATGTCAACTCTGTTGCCCTTCTAAATTAAAGGTAAGTAATAATTATTGTTTGTATTTTGATTAACTAAACAAAACAAAATGGCTACTCACTATGACTAAGCTGTGAAATGAAGAAATTTAACATTTTGTCAACTTCGTATGACATCAACGACATTTATGCTGGTGACATAACTCTCCATTCACTATAATAATTGAATAATGTGTTTGAAATTAGTACTTTTTTCAATTTAATAACATAATTAAATAAAAATAAATAAAGATAAGTCAGTGCCCTCTTAAGCCGCCCAGTCAAAAAAGTCTGGAAATGCTCCTGAATGTGACATCAACTCTGTCAGCTGGCTTTCAACTTTGTCATAGAAAAGTTTTTTTCTGTTATATTAATTCAATATATGTTCATAACAATTTACAAAAATGAGTGTAGTTCAACAAAAAAAAGGTCATAGTACACCTAATGTCTATTCTTTCTCATCCGCAAAAAAATTCTATTTAGTAAAAACTTAAATCACCAGGAAGTTGGCCTATTACAAGGATTAATAACCACGAGTTTGATGTTTTAAAATATATTTTCCCATCATGAATGAACAGTAAAAATCAAAAAAGCCCTTAAAATAGGGTTTTGTCTCAATTCTCATGAATGAGAGATAGATAGAGCAGCACTTGGCACAGATTCATCCTTACAGGTTGTTGGAAGTCTTCACAGCTTCTCCGTCTCCTCTGAAGATGCACAGGGCTGCTGCTCTCATCTGTCTTCAAACAGGCCACATCTGGTCACTGCCAGCTGCAGAGGTGTCTAAGACTGGCCTGGTGCCACAGGATGTGGCAAAGGTGCCAACAGGCCAAACGACCCTCACATTGCCTGTTCTTCCAGTGCACCAGATTCTAAGTAGTGCTAATGAGCTCTAATGATGCTGTGCAGCGACTGATGTCTGCAAGGTAGAGTCAGTTGAAGAATATTGAACCATATCATAACAAAGCATTGAGGAAACAGTAAAGTCTCTCTGGTCTTATGAAAGTAAATTGGTTGCAATCAAAGTGGCCATGTTTAAAGGTGACCATGTTAGCATGCACAGGGGGCAGTTTAATGCACAATATTCCTGTAACTTAAAGCATATTAGAAAAATATGAAAGAAAATCATCTCCTTTTAAGTTGATATGTTGACCTTGATAGCAAACAGTTGTTTATTTACAGATCCAGCAGATACAGAGCAACAATAGATTTCATTTGGAGTTGTGTTTATGTCCACCTGATGAATTGAAGTCCAATATTATCCTCCTATTAGCTGCATTTTGCTCTCCACCTGTGACTGTGTGCTTTTTAGCGCTGAGCAGGTGGTGTACAGTGGGATTTTGTGGGCTGTAAAACCAAAATAATGAGTTGATAGACGCAGAAACACTCAGCAGAGCAGAGGGGTAAATTGGGTGATAATAGAGTGCTGCAGGAATGAGTACTAAAGCCCTGAAATGAATTAGCATATTAGCACTTCCTGTTCCCTTGTCTCAAACCTCCTCAGTGGGTTTTTTGAATGGATTTTTGGTTAAGTGCCTGAAATAAGGTCTGTGGTTCAAACAAGCATAGGAGATTTTCATGTTTTGTTCTACAACATAATACTCGGGTAAGGTAGTTGCTAACAAATGGCTAAATGAGACTACAGAGGTGTTGCAGACATTAAATGTTATCATGCTGAACACTAGTCATGTAGGGGTGGTGGCGTTTATAGCCTAATGTTAGATTTTCATTTGTGGTGATTGCATTTACACTTCAAAAATCACAAAAGTGGTCTTAATTTGTGAGGATGATCTTACTGAACAAAATGTATGATAAACTTTTGTTTAGGGACAGCTAGGAGGGAAGAAGAAGATGGTCTCAAACCATCTGACATTTTACACCAACATGTCCATGATGCCATTTTTTTAAACTTATGATACAAGATAAAGTAAGTGAATTGTTACAGGTAAAACAAAAGTTAAAAAAAATATATTCTGATGTGTTTTCCACCTATTCTCATCCAAATATACATGAAACCATTGAGAAAACTGGGATGAGGACATTGAACCTGAGCCATCCCCAGTTCAGAACTCATACATCAAACCAGCTTTTTGCCGAAAAAACAAAACAAAAAAACACTCACCACTGAAAGCAAAATGAATCATGGGATGTCAGTGGGCTGGATGCTGGAGCACCTGAGGTAGAGGCTGACATTGTACACATGTGGGCACACACACTGGGTGTGAGGACATGTAAATGGGCCACATACGCTGCTAGTCGTAGTAAATTAGGCCAACATCTGGACAGGCACAGAGAGTTCAATTGCCCACTCAGCTGTGGCTTGTACCTCGAGGGCTCGGTTAAGGAGAAGTGGCATCATGGCACAGTCCAGTGAGCTTTCAGGATCAACCCTGCCATTTTGTTGAGACTTTGCCATACACAGCCACCTTAGAAAAGTTCTTTGTCTCCAGCACAAACAGAGGGTCACTTTGACCAAGGATTACTGGACAAAAGCTGGACGGAGGCCATTTTAGCCACACAAAGCCAATTTAACGGGCTGTGAAACACAGTGGATTAATTCTGATTCACACGCATGTTAAACTAATCAAAATATCAATCCACATCACAAAAATTAAATTCATGAGAGTGCCAACATCATTATCTCCCTGGTGACATTTAAATCAATTAATTAAAAATCGAGATTGATGATGAAGATGCTCCAACAGGAATTTTCCTTTTCATTGTACATACGTACAGTGATTGGATTCAACACTCTTACAAATAAAGATGCTAATTAGAACCATAATAGGTTCTTTGGCTTGTCCACCTTTTTTGCTTCCTGGTAGAACCTTTTTGAATCCTGTCAGAGGCATCTGTGAGAGGTTTCACCCCGAAGCTCTGGTTCTTGAAGCTTGGTGCTAGCTAGTGAACCAGTCCACATTTCCACCAGTTGTGAGTGGAACCGTTGTAATCAAGGATGTCATCAACAGAGGTTGTTGCAGAATAAGAATAAAACAGATAAAACATCTACTTTGGTTCCCAAGGAAAACCTTAACTTTTTGGGTTCCAAACCAGTTTATTTAGTGGGAATGCTCTGAACAACCTTTGAGTGTGTGTGTGTGTGTGTGTGTGTGTGTCAGAACAGTTCAAAATTAGGTGCTTGAGCCAGAATGGGGCCAGTTCCATGCAGGTGGAAAAGGCCTAACAGAGAACCCTTGATGAACTGTCAACCGTTTATTCAAAAGGGGTTCTTCAGAAGAAAATGGATCTGGGGAGAACCTGAGCCCTTTTGGGAAAAAAAACCTTTTGGAACCATTATTTCTAAGAGTGTAGCTGATAGGGTTGTTAATAGACAAAATATCTTTTTAAAAATGAGCTGACAGTTTAGGACAGTAAATCAGTGTTCAGGCTGGACTGGACTGTTTTTCTGCACAGTTGTGTACACAGCGTGATCTGAGGAGAGTTATGCAGCTCTGAGTGGACAGCCCTCAGTGCTGTTGTGTAATATTAACATTATGTTCTGGGTCCTCAGATAACTCTGTAAGGACACAACAACACAACAGCACATTCCAGAAGTAACCTGTCACTTCATGTTTCCTGTGTGGGTGCAGGCAGATTAAAATCTATTGTATTGTCATCTTGGGGGAAAAACTGTGCTTCTGAATGCTACAGAGAAAATGGTGTGCACCCATCTCCATGCATCTGTGCAGACATGTGCTAATCTTTGATTACTGATGAGGTGTGATGATGTGTCGAGTCCTGCAGTGTGTGCTCTTTCTCTCTCCCTCTCACAGACACCAGATTCTCTGCCTCTGCCGCAGTGCAGGGCAGGGCCAGAATATCCAAACCCATCAATTCCCAATTCAGCCAGTTTGCTCTCGAAAAGAGGGGCAGTATAACAGGATTTAACAGGACATGATCGCAACATTCCTATCATTACATTTCTACTCACAATCTCTATACGAGCTCCTGCAGAGGCTGGCAGTAAAATCTGTTTCTTTATGTTCTTTTCAGATGCACAATCTCACAGGAAATATTGGACTGAGATTTAAGAGATGAGTATTGATGGATTCATGAGAAAATCTAAATATTCTCTTTACTGCAGGCCGATTCGATTTCTTTTTAGAGGGGCCAAATTTTTAAAAAGTAAAGTGAGCCAAGGGGCCAGATGTTTACATTTCCTATATTTGGCCTGAATTAAAATTTGTAAAACAATACACCTAATTTTTTTTTCTCCACTCTATTAGTTTTCATAATAAGAAAAGAAACATTATGTACAAAAGTACAGGGGGAAAATGCACCTTTGTAATGCTGCATTTAACATCATCTTTTTTTCATTCAAATAAGTGTCTCTGTTTTTACTGACAGACATAATCAATGGATGGGCTAATTACCATCTCTCTCACTTCAAGAATTTTTTTAATTTATTTTTTCATCACTTATAAATGATCAAAGGGCTGCCAATTGAATAGACCTGGTTTACTGTATATGAATAATTCACTAGTTGATAACTTAAATAAAATCCTCACCCTGCAAACACACCCTCTGTATCGTCATTTTACACACACAGCAGCAGTAACTGACCACCTGAGCAGATCTTGTCTGTATCTTAAGGCTCAGTGCAGACCAAACACTATGCTGCAGCTCTTCCACCACCCCCACCTCGCTGTGTGTGACCCCTGACCCCAAACTCCCGCCTGTGGCTAAACCTACTGGTCCCCTGGAGCTTTCTCTTGACCTTGTGTTTCCCTGGCAGCACCACCAATGAGCTCAGTCAAATGTGAGCAATTGTTTAATGTTCCCTGTGGCCACAGTGGGAAAGCATAACTTGTTTCTCTGGAACTCACTGTTGTTGTCATGTTTTTTTTGTTTGTTTTTTGCTTCTTTTTTTTTTTTGTTTTGTTTTGTTTTGTTTTTGAAATCTAGAAAATGCTGTGTTGTTTTTTAGGGCACATCCTCATGCATTAACTAGGATGGGCCAGAAACATGTCTGTAGCACAAGTCATGCAAATTGAGCAGATGCAGGCTGGATGAGTAATCATCGGTTTATTCTAATCCTTATACTCTATTTGTGTGTGCGAGCATTCCCTTGCCTCTGGTTTATGTTTACTTGCTCCTGTTTGCAAGAAGAGCAAATTTCCTCAGTCTTGAAGAAAAGGCAGGTATTTGTTGGTAGAAAATAAAAATGTGTACAGTTTAGTCTTACTCATATACAGGTGATGATGTTTGCGTGAATTAGCATAAAGTGCCCTGTACCAAGTTTTAATGCTTAACGTGTTTAATTTTAACGTCTGGTGCAAAACACCAAATAGCAATGTTTAGCCTCTATGTGTTTAATTGACCCTTCCTAAGCTCCACCCCTTTTTTAGTCTGTGCTCTGTCCAGCCCAACTCTGCCTCTGATTGGCTCCCTAATATTTTTACCCTTAACTCCACACAATCACACTCCTGATGCCTCAGCTTACTTACATACTGCCCAACCCAAGTGCCCCGAACCAACAAAGGTAACGAGCAACGAGGTAACTAGCAAGAGTCAAAGTAGGCAGGTCATGACTTCACCATCATGGGAAAAAAATGCCTCCTGTACTTACAAATGTTATGTGCTGCTGGGCATGTCTATGTTTAAAATTAAAACAGATTTTGAACATGGTTGAAAGATGTCGCGGGGGGACCTAGCACATATCTTATCTTAGTACAGCAAGCCAGAAAAGGAGAAAATTGAGGATCCAAAAGGGGCAAGACTTGGGAAGTCAGTATTATACATAGTTCACAACAAATAAATATTATTTTTAAAAAAAAATCCTTACAAATTTATGAGTGTGTTATTGTTTTAGTTTGTGTTAGTAACTCTATTGTGCATGTTTTATATACAGAGGGAGTTCTCAACAGTGAGTGCACTAATCCAAGCCTTACATCCAAAACATAAACACAGACAAACACTCACTTACACACACATTATGCACACGCTCTGTGCCCTTCTTTGTGATCACTGGGCAACCACACACACAAAGGCTGAGGCGTGCTCTGCTGTGCACAATGTGACAGTGTCTGAACACAAGGCTGTACCCTTAACACACACAAACACGCAGGAACACACGTACACAGAAACACACACAGCGGATTTGGCTACGGGCCACATCCTGCGTGTGTCTGCACAAGCCAAAATAACATGGAGACATCCAGTGCAGCGTCCATAAGCAGCGTCCCCTCAGCTGCACCAGTGGAGAAATAAGCAGGGCCCGATGCTTTGTCCTTCATGCTGATTAAAATGTTAGATTAGGTCAGCTGCAGCAGACTGAGTGCACAGCAGTGATAATTACTCCATAATTACACCTAAATACACATCGTGGCTAGCTGTGTTTCACCCCCATCATTTTAGTTTTTACTCAGCGGTCATGTGCAAAAAGAAATGTTTTAATTGCACAAATCAGAGTCTGAGTTGATGGATGAACCTGCTCAGAGGGAAAACATCACCAACCATTAAAAGGACCAGTGCATTCCTTCAAACGGAGCACGTCTCCATCAGTGATCAGCGTGCATGCATGTGCGTGCATGTGTGCAACTGTTATCCCTGAGATCCCTGCAGCTATGAGAGGAGTATTAGCAGTGGGGGGAAGGATGGGAGACAGACAAAAGGGAGGCCACGGCTACTGCAGACAGCACTCTGCTCATTTTTTTTCTCCGCCACTCCTCTTTAGGGAACCATGGCTACAGGCAGGAGCATGTGCCTTTAGTGGGTTGAGGGAGTGTGAGGTGTGTGTTCGGCTTAGTCCAGGATGCACACAGGACCAGAGGGCCCTCCCACTGTGCAATAACTCTCCTGCTCTTTCCTGGGGGGGTTGGGCGTAAAGAAATAAGAAGATGGGGAGTGAGAGCAAAGGCCGAGGGGGAGGGTGTGTGTGGACATGGGAGGATATCTTCAATAGCTCACCTTTGTTTTACTTGAAAATGAAGTGGACTTTGAAGAGAGAAATGCTTTATGCTGCATGTCCTGCTGCAACAGATACCGACACTGGAGTGTTAAAGGAGGGAGGATCTGAGAGGAACACTGAGCCGAGCAATGACATTGATCCTTAGTGACAAGGGAGCTGTAAAAGAACTGGGAATACACACACTAGAGGGCTGTTCTTGTATGTACACACTCAAAGGGGGAACTGAAGCATAGAGCCAATGCAGATTACATAAGCACTGCATTGGGAAGAGGTCTTTGCTGGCAGGCAACATCCAAAGAAAACTGAAAAGAGTTGCAGTGAAGATGCAAAGATCAAACAGAGGACCTATGAAGAAACATAAGAGAGGCTCATATGGTCACTCTTACTGTGTCTCAGTTTGTGCAGTTCTGTACTTGAGTGCATTATTGAGTGCACTCTGAGTACCTGGATGTTGTGTTGTTGTGAATATGGTGTTTTAAATAACCTACTGCCTAACCACATTAAGGGGAAAAAAACATCATATCTTAGGAGATTTAGAAAGAAGATTTAAAAAAACTGTCCTAAGTGAAGAATTTCAAACATTTAAGTATTGCAGGACGGGTGCGGATTGAGGAATATAGAGTTTATATTCCAGGGATTTCTTGAAGGTCCAGTGTGCAAGGTTTAGAAGAATCTATTGGCAAAATATGGTAGAAAATTAATATAATAATCATAAGTATGTTTTTATTTGTGTATAATCACCTGAAAATAAGAAGTGTTGTGTTTTCATTACCTAAGAATTAGAGAGGGTGCGGCCTTCTTCCACGGAGTCCGCCATGCTGCATCATCTCTACAGTAGCCCAGCACAGACAAACACTGGCTCTGGATACAGCCTTTTTCCTTTTTCGCAGCCACTGTGTTTTCTCCTACACACTAGGAAAAGAAGCAGGAGGAGGTTTTTATTTCAAAATCTTTATTTTTAATGTTATATTTTGTGGCTATTACCATAGAAACACTATTTTCTTTTTCCACATGGGCTTCCAAAATCAACAAAATATAGGATAGGACACAGCCATGAGTTGGAAATTTCTTCTGTAATAGAAGATATGATTTTATTCTTTAAAACTTTCATTGCAGGGATGTGTTTTCAGGATAACAACAGGTAGCACATCTGTAAGCATGTTTCCTGACTTTTTTTTTTTTTTATAGATGAAAGGAACAGATAGATGTACAATGCATGGATTTTTGAAGGAGACAGTTGAGCTGCACAGCTACCCTTTGAAAGAAAGTGTATCTGTCCTCTTTTACCATCTGACTGCAGTGCATCTTCTTGTTGTCTCACAGAGGTGTCAGGAGCCTGGTGCAGATTTACAGTATGAGCCTCAGTCACTGACTCACAGCAGTATTTTCAGCAGCACATGCAGTACAGATACTGAAGCAACACTGTGACACATATCAGACAGTTGATGAGCTCAGTAAACATGAGTCCTGCATGCCAAAGTCTGCCAGGATATGGCTCCAAGCACACTGTCAGCTTGAACATATATCTGCCACTTCCACTGTGTTCAAGGAGAAGAACATGATTAGTGGATGTTCTTGTTCATCTCTACACTAGAGTTTAGAAGGTCATGACATTTCTATCTGTCACACAACCTCTGCAAACATTCACCTTGCCTCTCATTTATTTATCCTAAAATTATGCAAATGATACATTCAGGAATGTGTTACACAACAATAAAACTTTGCTTTGACGTCCAATAGATTCGCAGGTCAGAGCTCACATTTGTCAGAACAGCAGACTGCAAAGCACATTACTACCAAGCAGTGTGGTTCGGCACAGCAATGATGCATTTCATGTTTTAAAGGCATAATATGTGACATTTTTCCATTAAAATGTTTGCTAGGACTGTGTAATACATGTGTAATTGTCATTACCATTCCCACCTGCAGATACAGCGTGGTGTTTTCTGGTGATCTTGTGTGATGTTTGTGTACATATCCATATGTCCCTCTCCAAAGACTAGCCCAAATAAACTCATTTTGAGTCCAGGAAGCACCTAAACAGTTTTTGAAAATTACAGATTTTTCTAGTAGGAAACATTTGGGATAATGTAAATAAGCAGCTCAACAAAATATAGTTGTTTTTAGATGTTTTAATCCTGAAATATCACATATTACACACTTAAATCACAGACCAAAAGTTCTCTCATGGCTTACCTGCCATCTCCTGTCAGCTTTTGTCCGTGCATAAACTTTTGAGTGAGATTAAAATTTCTCAGTACATCTCTCAGCTCATTAAATCTAGTTCAGGATCTGTGGTGGTTAAGATGGAAGAATGAGCTGTATAGTGGGAGGTATTGTTTGTAAAGAGGGGAGTTGGGAATATGAAAATATTTTAGAGACGGAGGCAGTGTATGTCAGTGATCTTGGTTGATGTTCCTATCTGGCAGTGGAGAATATATCTACTTCTTTGCATCACTCTTCATTACACTATCATACAAGCCCTGATGAGCTTCCTAAACAAAGTCAGGTTCTCTGGTTATACTTCATTACATTTAAAAGGGGGGAAAAGAGAGTGCTTTAAGGTGAAAGAGAAGTTTTTAATCAATGCATGGGCTGGATACTGGAATGCATAGTCTGTTACTATGCAACACATCAGCTCCAAACATTCCCGTGGAGGATTTTCATCCGCCCTGTCTGTGTCCTCTCTCCCAAAGCTGTTTCTTCTTTTTCCTCTATTTCGTCTTCCTCTTCTCTTTGACTCACATATTCCTAGGTTTTTGATTCACAGCTGCTTGGGGGGTGTCTTTGATAAGTAAATATGCATTTTTTTCCCCCAGTTGCTATCCTTCCTGCCTTGATACAGTAGACTATAGAAGGCTTAGAGGCACCTTTGCAATAGGAATCAGTATGCCACACTGGCAGTATTTAAATGCTCACTCTCTCCCTCTTCTCCACCTCTCTCTCTCTCTAATTACTAAGATGGCTTTTGATGTTTAAAAGAGCTCTTGTGTGGAGACAAAATATTCATTCATCTACACTGTGTTTAACTAATGTGTTACATCATATCATATTATACTCACATCTCATAATTGTTTTGTGATATTTGGTTTAAAAACAATATTTCCAATCTGGGACTTTAATTGTGTTTGCTGTTGTCTGACATGTACAGTATGTATGCCAGGAACTTAGCTGAATTTTGAATGTATATTATTTTCCGAAGATAAACTCTTAGGCTGGGTTGCACCAACAAGGATTCATTAAATCAATTAAATCATCGTTCAGTGTGGTTTAATGTTGCACCAAACTTTAAAACCAATTCAAAATTAAGATCAAACTTAAACCTCTCTCTCTCTCTCTCTCTCTCTCTCTCTCTCTCTCTCTCTCTCTCTCTCTCAGCTGAAAGATAAAGGTTTCTCTCAACCTCCATATTAAACTCTATTTTTTTTTCAGTTTATAATGATAAAGTTGGATTTCTTAATCTTAGATTGAATTAATCTTTGTTGGTGCAACCCAGTCGAAGCTTCTCTCATCTCTTTATCTTTTGGGTTTTTTTCCTACTGTAGGCCTATTAGGTTGTTAGTGTTACTTGACCCGTTTTTATTGTGAAAAGGGATACCAGTTCAGCTATGAATATGAAAATATACCTTATGATTCACACTGATTTATATGAGGACCTACTGTGGCAGGAATGGTTACTCACACAACATCCTCAACTCTTGCTATAATTATCTGACATGATTAAGCTTTCTGTTTACTCTTATGATTCAACGTCTAAACTGCTGACTAAGCTGTTTGTTGCCGTAAGGTGCAGCTGTTCCATTTGCTAATTGTAAAGAACTCCTGCTTATCCCTCAGAAAGTGACGTCTCTACATCAACAAACCACAGGTGAAGCAAGGTGCCCACTTCATAGCAGCAAGGATTTTATTCCTTCTTCTTCACATATTTAAACCTTGAGACATTTGAAAAACCCAGAGTTTTGAGACTGGCGTTACCTGTATGATAGTTCTGCAGGTTTAGCCTGATCTTCTTTGGATCTGTATCAGGTCTCTGCGTGGATGCTCAACCTGAATTATAGTAGGCTACAAGAAATAGTTACATCACATGTGGGTAAATAATAAAATCTTTGTGTGGCCCACAATATCTGTCAGCAAGTGCACTCAGCTGCAGCAGAGAATGCTTTTTCAGCCTACACCTTGGCACAGCAATATAAAATCTACAATTGTGCAAGCGCACGATTTTTCATGAGCTGGTCCATATTTATATTTACACTGTAAATTCAATGTGAAGCCTCAAAAGCTTCACAGGATCGTGTCAAAGCCAAGTTGTTTATATAATAATGATGCTTTCTCACTGCAGTTAGGAAGTTCTTTGGAAAACAACTGGTTAATGCTAATGAAAGAAGTCCTTCCTCTGTAGTGTACAAGTGTAAATAGACATGGATGACATCCAAATACAACAGATCCATCTGATGTGTTTAATGTGTAATTTTGACTCCTAATTTTGGATTTATATAGTAAACCGTACTTCACTTAAGCTTGTAGTAGTACGAGATCTGCTCCATATGCATGAAGTGATAAAAGGGCTCAATGACATTCAAGCAGTACAACAAGTGGTGCTCTCAAAGTGTCAGTGGGGCTCACATACAGTAGAGGTACCAGCTGGATAGAACCACACCACGTAAAATGTACCAGGCTGCATTACTTCTCAATGAAATCCCCAATATCACTTAAAGGTCCACTGTGGGCATGGAGTATTATTATTATTATCAAACTTTATTTTACCTTGAAAAGCCATTGAGTAGGCCTCCTCATTTAAAATGGTATTGAGATGTAAAACAATAAATGCTAACAAAACAGCTGATAGTAAAGA